>JAVFBY010262205.1:0-10550 GCA_034781015.1 Tonicella lineata
CCTTGACTCCGTTGGTATATGAAAAATATACCTCGCCTGTACAAAATATACCCCATGTGTATTGTAAACACGGTGCTATATATCCCTTGTATGGGCCAATCATAAGCCTAGAATTTTCTCTAAATGGTGATTAAGTCAAATATGTATTTTGAGTTTTTGATATTTCTTATCCCAAGATTTGTCCCAAGCCTACACACCTCGATTCGTTGAGTTTCTTTGTGCAATGTATCCGCAATGGCCTTAAGATACGGATTCAATTTGAATTCAACTTGTATCAAATATGACATGTTCTATTTCTTTCTTCTAGCTTTCGACTAGTCGTATCGACTTACCACATCGTATTAACGCAGTTAAACTAATAAATTGACAATATTGTAGACATTCTAGTATTTACTACAACATGGAAGACAGAGCATCGCTTAATGGAAAGAGGCAAAGAGCGTCTGATTGGCAAAAGCTACCGACTACTATTTATTGTTATTTATCATTGCAGAAATTCTTATTACAAGCTAATCAATCTATTGAACGTAAAGTTGGATAACCTTGCCAGAGAACGGGCGTACGAAATGTACACCAAACTATATTGCGTAAAAAAGTAAAGTTTTACCTATATACATTTTAACCAAAGGATCTGAACGGCTATCTGCATTGTGTCAATATAGAAAACTAAAATATGTAGGAACTTAATTAACTTATAGTTCAAACTAATCTGACACAGAAATATTTCTGTTAGAAGTCAATCATTAAGTGGATTAGAAGCCATTAATAAAACTGGGTGGTCCGGAGATAGGGCACGCTTAACAGTCGTAGCAAGTGACCCCGTCAGAGAGAGCAGCATGTAAGGGCAACCATCGCGTCATCAGACAAACACCAGACACGAGCTGCATGTGTAACGCAACACGGGCCTTAAATCAGTTATCATATGTTAAACACTTTAAAGATATGAAAGTCTAAGATATTTATGTTTACAATTTAACCCACCGATCGATAGACTAATTGACGTTCAACAGAATAACAGCTGCATGGAGTATGCTTGTATGTATACAGCCCAATTCCACTAAAATGGGAATCTTTTGAAAATAGGCCACATGGCTAAAACGGGTAGAAATTTTACTCTATTTCTATCGCACAAGTACAAGCACAGACATTTAATGATTGTCCAATCCATTTAGAAGTAATCTTTTACAATTTTGCCTATGCCTCAACATCGACACAGCTTCTCTCTTTAAAGTTGAACAGATTTTGTAGAATTTACATTTTATATTATATTTAAATATATTTATCCATTCTAGATAATTAAATATACGTCAGACTATCATATTTAACACTATTTTGGCGCCAAATGCAAAAATGTACGTACATGTAAAATAATGTGGAATGAGCAAATCAACGCATCAAAGATCTATTACATGGTATGGCTTTAAAACCAAAGTAATTTACATTCAAATGTATGGGCCTATAGGGGATGCTGGGTTGAGCAACAGAGGACGTTTTAACAGACACTTGTTATTGAATGTGAACGAAAGATAAGCAGAGGTAGATAATATATACCAACATAAACTAAATACTTAGTAGCCCCTGAGTCCCTGACAACCTTAGCCGACAAGCAGCTTTTTTGTGGTTCTATTTTTTTCCAGGTTAATTACTGTTTTAGTGCTTTGTCAACAGAAAGCTACAATAACTGCCGAAAATCCCTGTATTTTATTAGTACATGTATTCGCCACTCTTTGAAAGTAAATATTTAAGATAGCGTATATAACTTGTGCATGATCTAGTCATTCGACCACTTACTTAACATAATCAGCACTATTCATTTAATCGTCTGCCTAACATCGCATTATTAGATCAACCAATTCTATGACTGACTAGCATTACACCTTAGATGTACATGTACCAACTCTATCGACGTACTAACATTACATAATTCGGCTTAAGATCTACCAATTTTATCGACTGACTAACATAAAATAATTAGACCTGTCACCTTAGATCTATACCAATTCTATCGACGTACTAACATTACATAATAAGGCTTAATATCTACCAATTCTATCGACTGACTAACATAAGATAATTAAAACTTAGATCTACCAATTCTATCGACGTACTAACATTACATAATTAGGCTTTAGATCTACCAATTATCGACTGATTAACAATTTAACATAACATAATAAGGCCTTGGATCTGCCAATTCTATCGACGTACAAACATAACATAATAAAACCTCAGATCTACCAATTATATCGACTGACAAACGTAACATTACATATAAACTAAACGTCAGATCTACCAATTCTATCGACTGATTAACATTACATAAGAAGACATTGGATCTGCCAATTATATCGACCGACTAACACTACATAATTAAACCTCAGATCTACCAATTATATCGACTGACTAACGTAACTTTACATAATAAGACTAGATCTACCAATTTTACTAACTGACTTACATCACATTATTTGACCTATCAATTATATTGACTGACGGACAGACTAAGCTAACATCATCAGATCTATTAATTTGATGCAATGCCTAATTTTACATAGAATTTTAATACTATTTTAATTCTTCGTATTTAAAAATAAATTAAGGGAGTCAATAGATGGTAGTATGTCTGGTGATAGTCGTGATTAATTTGTTGTTGAAAAGCTAAATGAACTTTCTATAGTCAGAGTAGGCATACTATTAGCCCTGGATGACTGATAATATAAACTTACGTGTAGCCTAAATAGGCTACACGTAAGTGTATATTATCAGTCACCCAGGGCTAGCATACTATCAAAACTGAAGAAATGAAAAAGTAGACTCGTGCATGCTTACCATTGCTTCATCTGTGTTGCGTACTGTGTACACGTGTGCATTGTTCTCATAAAGACTTTGATCCTGATGGAATCGACCACGGAAAAACTGCTCCCCTTCAACTAATAAAACACACACCGTGCACAGGTATAAATAGATGATTTGCCTGGGAAGTAAGGCCATTCTTGCCTGGGTTTACTGGCGGTGGCAAGCGCTTAGTAGGAATGTACAAATAGCATTAGCCTGGTGATTAAGACCAGCACGTGCTCAGTGCCAGAAAGGACCTTCGGGTTTGAATTCCAAGTGAATCGCTTGAAGGAGCGTCTCGATCTTAAATACGTCACAATACAGTCTGTTTATATTGAAACGCCAGTGAAATTCGAGGATAGGAAATCTTGTTGAACCAGTCCTATAAGGGCGGGAATTTTACTTTCCAATATGGCGCCGTCCGGACAGTTCTGTATGCCTGGTGATGATTCTGAGGGCAATCCTTTCTTCCTACAAGGAGAAAAATAAGAGAATTAGCCAGGGTTATAAACCTTGGGAAGATTTTAGAGTTGCTACACCTTCATTAATTCATATTTATAGATTGTTGCTTAAGTACAACTAATATAACTTATAGTAAACTGGCAAGGAATCAATTAAAGTGAGGGATGCTTGATAACTCAAGGAGACTCGGAAATCAACAACTGCCATTTTCCCTACAGAGTAAGTGCTATATTTCCTCTATGGTGGTAGTTGGGAATCCCTTTTGAAGGAGAGTCTACCGGACGTTAAGTTTTTGGCAAGTCGAGTTATCCATATTTATAGCGGAGTTTCTGGACGAGTTGTAACTCCCTTCCACGGACTTCATGTCAGAGTTCAGCGAGTAGCCCTATTAAAGAGATCAGTCTGACCTGGCTCAGTGTGTAAAAGTGTACTTGCATACTGTCAGATATAATAGTGTCACCAACACTTCACACCGGGACACAAGCATATAACTCTTAACATCGTCCTATAAATGACTCAAAACTACATTCCCACAACTGAACTTAGTGTATCGAAAGAACTAAAAAAGAATATAGGTTTAAAAACAGCTTGTCACACAACTGTACTCATAAATACTACATTAAGCCTGTCGTTTGGTTAGAGCCAAGTAAATATACCATAGTGTATTACCCTCTATAAAGAGATACTCTGTGTCGCATCCTCATAAAATCTGGCACAGTTTTCACACGTGTCTATAAATCTGAACATCGAGATGCTTATCACGTAATGGTTATGCCCGCAGAATGAAATCTCTACAATGACCAGACGGTCTGTCTCCTATACACTGAAGGAAAGGCTGATATTAGCAAAAACCCATCAGCCACTAATTGCTTTCAGAGATTATGCTATGCATCAAATGCAGAGCTTACCCTTTGTGTGTGGGTGGTTTATGTGGAATGACTAGATAAGTCAAGAGAAGAAAAGTCGGTAAAGGTATCATGGATATAAGAGCTACAGAGCGGGGGTGGTCATATCACCCATATACTTAATTGACTCCCCTAATATTTATAGCTGCCAAAAGTCAAGAGTGCACTGTATGAGACTATTAAAGAATAATATAAATGAATTTTATGTGGATATAAATCACAAGAGGTTTTGCAGAATTGAAACATAAAAATGGAATGGCTATCGCTTGTGGTCGCGGGGTAAGTTTACCCGAGTGTCAAATACATAGAACTAGTCCTTTGTGTTTACCTGAGTGTTAAATACCCAGAAGTCGTTCTTCACATCAATAGTAGTTTCAAGCAGAAAGAACTGTTCTTTACGTCCTACCCGATAGTTAAAAGTAAAGAAATAGTCGGCAACGTCAACCTGAGTAAGTGAGAGTCAATCACAGAGATCTAGTCATTTACGTCAACATGACTGTCAAATACATAGAACAAGTAATTAAAGTCAATAGTATCAAATAGACAAAACGGTTCTTTACGTCTATCCGTGTGTCAAATAGGGCCTACAATAAAACTTGTCATTAACGTCAACCCGAGTGTCAAATACACAGAACTAGTCCTTTCTTTACGTCTCCATGGGTACGTCAATATGAGTACGTCTACCTGAGTGTCAAATACACAGAACTAGTCCTTTGCATCTTCCTGAGTGTCAAATACATAGAACTAGTCCATTACGTCTACCCGAGTGTCAAATAAAGAACCGAATAAAGAATCCGTCTATATCATATGTACCTGTAAAATACACAGAAGTAGTCCTTATTACTCTTTAGAGTCAAGCTGACTGTAAAATACAAGAAAAAAAAAAGAAACTTACATCTTCTTTAGTGTCAAATACACAGGACTTGGCCTTAAAGGGATGGTCCTGGCTGCAATATCCCAAATGTCAGTTGACTAGTTACTCTTTTAAATACTCAAATATGCCGATGAATCAATCATGTATCTGAGAACAAGGAAAACTATTTTCGTCGTTCGCCTTGCTGGCAGCTGCAGTGGTGTGCAGTGTGACGTTTAAGGGCATGCGGCTGTACTATAGGCCTATATCTCAGTGTTACGGATCCAGTGACCTATTTATTTAAATATAGGCTGTGCTTAGTGACGTAATACACAATATTTAAGTCTTGATTATGTGCTTCACACAATTCGACAGGAAAACTTAAATGAATGGATACAACTAGTAGTGCCCAGTAAGTGGACTTACACTTCATTGCAGACAAGACCTTTCTTTTAAACACACAACATCTTGTCTTGTCTCGTGTTAATGACTCCCATAACTTGGTATTTACAACATTATAACACTATATTTATATATTTGTATTTATAGTATTATATGGAAAATATATGCACACATTTATAAATTTACTTCAGTTGTCTGGACTACTTTACATAAACTTACTGATTCATTTGTGTAAAACAAAACCCAGCACATATGTTTCGTGATATTGTTCCTGTGGAAAAAATTCTCAGTACATTGTTTCAGAGATAAAGACCCTCTTCCAAAAACCGCTGATTGATAAGCGAGCTGAACATATGGTCTCCTAAACAGATCGCTACTAGACTTAAAACAACCGGTGTATATGTGTTAGTCTTTGGGATGTACAGGCAATAGTCCACATGTGATACACACACTACATTCAAAGAATCGTGCCGAGTCCAATCTATAGTAGAAAGGAGCACAAAATCCGCACTGTTCTGGGTACAAACCATGGGTGGCGCCCTCTCTTTATTTCCCGTGTCGTGTAGGGCTGGAGTGGAAAAACTCCCCAAAACAATATCCCCGTGTTCCGTTCTAAGGGCGAATGCCCTTAAACAACACCATAATTAAAAAGGATTTCGCCTTTCGTGAAAAACAATAATACTAGTCATTCAGAGATCTACAGGCTATGTATGTCCCACCTTCGCCTACACACACAACTTTAACGTATCTTTCCTTTCAACATAACATGTAATTTTGTCTATATGCAATTTAAGACCATCGATTTAAGTCGTATAGTAAATATATCATCAGATTTGCTGATCACTTATTTTCAGAAATGTCTTGAATTGAAATAACTGACCATTATAAAATGAAAAGTCCGTGGACTTGTGCTCAACTCTTATCCACCTTGTTGCTACATTGTCAGATTTTCTGACTGGCAATCTCCCTACAACGTCTGGTACTCCGGCGTTGAGACTAAATCAAAGGGAGGTTTGAAAGTGTACGGTTGGGGTCAATGAAGATAAGGTTATCCTTCCCAATCTCTCTCACACACACGCACACTCTGCCAGGTGCCCGTCCAAAACAACCACAGCCCTTAACACATTTTGTAACCATTAAGTACCATCTAGCTTTTGATCGCAGACTAGAAGTTTGGGGACAAATAGGCGACATGTCAAGCTTTCACTTTCGTGCACTATTTTCAAGTCGGGAAATCCCCTTTTACGGAAGTTTGTTCGTCAGAAAATAATAAATAAATTGTCAATCAGAGCACAATTACATTTGATAGTAAAGATTTTTACAAATTGCTTTATAATTGTCGCATGACATCGTCATGTAGGTCGTGCGTATTTTTACAACTGTAATTCCGACTAATTCGCCGGACGACGACCACATAATTTGCGTCAATTTGATGCATATCACTACACAAAATGGAGATTCTTTGTGACCAAGCCGGTTATATACCGGCGAAGGTTTTATTCAAATTCTCTTAAGGGGTGGACACACAATGCGAATTTTGATGGGAATTTTAGAGCGAATTTTAATCGCCTTAAAAATCGCTTGTGTGTCCAGTGCTGCGAATCTCGCTGAGAGTCGGCCGAATGCATTCGCTGTACATCAAGCGTGTTTGATAAATACGATTGCATTAAAATTCGCCTAGTGTGTCCACCCAGTCGCCCGAATAAATTCAGCAGCAAACGTTCGGCCGAATCACCTGCGAAGGAAATTCGCATAGTGTGTCCCCAGCTTTAACAATGTTGGTTAAAAGCGAGAAGGTTTGATTCGGAGGTTCTAAAACTTCTACTTACCCGTCATTATGAGTGCCCCCCCCCCCAGGAAAGGATTGGCCGGAGAAGAAGATGCGAGGTACTTATCCGTAGCCGATCTGTCCTACAGAGGGCTTTAACACCATTAACACATCCCATATAATGAACTTACCCTAAAGACAAGTTTACAAACAACTGTACACCATTGAAAACAACGGTCACACACCAGTACTTCCCTTCATGAATCTCACCACTTTTAGAATAAAACAACCAAAAGAAAATCACACTCACAAAATTTAGCGCCACATCATTACGCCTTATTTGAAAACAATAAAATATGAAAACTTTGGGGGTTTGAATCTATCGGTTTTATCATCATCTGTGAATGGAGGCATAAAGAGTCTAACGAGTAATGCTTACATGTCTTTCTCAATGGCCCAGTGACTGCGCACATATACACCCAGGTGAAATCTTAGCCTCACGTATACCCAGCATGCATGACCAGTTGTGAATGGGATTTTACAAGAACGAATAGTTACCTCGATAATCCACATTTATCCCAATTCTGCACTAATAATCAGATTTTACTCCATACCGAGTAGTAGCCAAGAAAAAAGAACCGGGTAGGTAGTGGCTCCCAGTGGCGGGTACTTATACACTACCTATGTATAACTAAGGACTAACATAGAATACATTATACATATACAATGCATGTCCTTGGTATAACTACGTCTTTGAGGCTGGAGTTAACCAGCACTTACCTCCTCTGGGCCACTCAGCCCATGTCCAACAGCCCCATCACTCCGACATCCGCTAACCCATTCATATCAGATGTGAACAGTAGAAATACCATAGGTAAGTCGTAATATTTGCGAGCAGGTATTTGAACATTCTTTCCCCATTCTCTTCAATCACACCATGGATCTAAAGTCTAGCTACCACTGGAATTCCCAAACAGAGCACGCATATACAATGTATGCTTAAAGTTTGGTCCATCGATGGAGTATTGGTGAAGTGGCCAGGCCGTACAGATTACTCTGGCAACCTGTTCTTCAGCACACGGTTCTCATTAAACAGTCTAGCAATGACTCCGAGCTGCCAACCAACACGCTACCACTCACCCACTAAACATTTATAACTAATATCAACACATTAATATGTCAAGAGAAATATGGCATACACATTTACCCATTCTATAAAGAGTGTGTAACTCAATGAACAATTGGTAAAGTTCCAGACTAACTAAATTGTAATTGAAACTAAACGGAGAGATCATAAAACAAACATACAACTACTGGGTTGCTTTCACACCAGAGATTTAGGCAGAGATGGTTGTTACAAATAAGAAGGAACTTTAGATTATATACAGTTCAGTCGACAGAATGAATTTAAGGCAGGTCGAACAACCCGCGATCGTATTGTTGTAACTAAACAGAGAATGCTATCATTGTTATTTGGTGCTCTATACGAAGCTTCAATAAATTACTCTGTTTCTTTATCCTGTTTTAAACCCGAGCTCGTTCTCCTGAAGTGTCCGTATCAACTTTTCTTTGTGTTCATAAAATATCGGCGAGTAAACTTCAGAGATGTTTCGTAGAGGGCGTGTGGTTCATATCCCCAAAAGCATAAAATCTGTACATTTTAGCATCTTCCCAACCACACAAAATTACTTCATAAACGTGGACGCAACTCATCCGTTAAACAGCTCATTTTATTATACATTAATAATGGGAATTATGTGTTCATATAGACAAGAAACGCGCAGTACCTAACTATCAGTTTTAAAAAATTAAAATTCGTATATGACGTGTGTGCTCTTTCATCATTAAGCTACTCAGCCAAGTAATGACATTTTAACAAGCATCGCTAAAGTCCATAATTTCCGCCAACGAACTTTACATTTTAAAATCTATTAACTTTAACAATCAGGCAAAATCCCAAGCACACAAAAATATCTCTACACATGTTTGTATTACAAATTGCCTTATTACTTGTTTTTAGTGATCACAAACCGAAACGCGGTGTAATATCAAGCCATTTCCTACCACCGCAAGTTTCTTTCTCACGAGGATACTATATTAGCATAAAGTTTCCTGGCAAACATTAGCGGTAAAAATATGAGACGATGGTTTCATTATAACATCCGATGATTTAAGCCGTCTAGAGACCTACCTGAGAAGCGTAAAGTAGCGATCTGGGTTACTGCAACACACACCATCTACACTAGCTTTTTTGGAACTTTGCCGATTTGTCTGCTAGACCAGACGTTGCGTCACTTTACCTTGAGGCACCAAATATAACAGCCAGAGGGCCAGCCGCTGTCTTTTATACAATACACAGTCCATGACATCCGCATTCGGAAAAAGCAAATGCATGGTCAAGAACGGAAGTGAAGCTGAGAAAATATTACAGTCGCGACAGACTATAAACAAAGAACTTCAAGAAATAAAACTAAAAACCACTAGACAATACAATAAAATGAATAAGCAAGGCGGGTGATAAAATGTACCCACACAAACTGATAACTGAATTGAGAATCTGTATCGTCCGTGACTGGACAAAACTCACAATGACTAGGCCTACAGTATGTCATTTGTTAATCTTACAGACGCCCATGCTGTTTGAATCAGAACTCTAAACCCGTCACTGAATGTTACTCGATGGGTTTAAAAATAAAAGTAAATCATGAATTCATGATGACCAATTGTTATAGAATTCGCACACGTTTAATGATTCAATCTATAAATGCTTCGATTGACATCCTGGTCAGTTGTCATTGGTATTTAGCTAGTAATACATGGTGGTGTGTATGTGATAGCAGTTAAATAGATAACCACCCAATTGAAAGGGTTATTTAAAAAGCTTAACAGCTATTTAACATTTATTGAAAGCAATATCTTTGTGCATTTTTGTTGTTTTTTTTTGTGTGTTTTTTTAAATATCAAAGCACATTCGTGAATCTCAGATTAACATTTTTTATAACATAAACAATTAATTCACTGTTTTGCTACTTTTGTTAAAATAGTTTAAAATTACCTATATAGCATAAGGGTTAAACAGGAAATAGAAGTGAATGAGAAAATATAATTGAAAAAAAGTAAAAAGTAGCAGTTTGTACCAATTTTATGCCTTATACTTTTTACCTGCGGCGAAGCTAAGCAGGTCTATGAGAGATTCGCGTTATGGTCGGGGAGTGGTGACAATGTTAATGTTAAGAGATAGGCTATGGAGTGGTGACAATGTTAATGTTAAGAGATAGGCCAATGTTATGAGATAGCAGTATAAGATGTCATTAAAGTGTCCATA
>JAVFBY010262316.1:0-10550 GCA_034781015.1 Tonicella lineata
AAGCATAAAGACTCCAATGCAACGATGCAACCGATTTCAGTGGACAACTTTCAAAGTTCTAAATTTCGTTGTAGATAATTAGTTACACTCAAAAAAGACTCTGTTAAAAACAACAGAGTGCTCTGTTCTGTTGCAATTGGCACAGTACTCAGTCGAAAAGAGGGGACTCTGTTCCATTCCACAACAGAATAAGTTGAAAAGAGTGGACTCTGTTCCATTCCACAACAGAATACTCTGTTAAATAACCCCACTATCAACGGAATATACTGATACTATCAACATAATATACTCACTCTGTTGTTTTCTTTTTCAACAAAGTACTAACTATTTGTTTTAGTGTATAACAAGTACACCTTCCGTGCATATAGGAGCACTATTTGATAGACTCGAACTGCATGGCGTGGTTGTTTTATTCCTGACGCGTGTATTTTGATACTTCTCGTCTTTCACGTTGCCGGTGACGTGAACAGTGGTTTCCTCCGATCATGGGGCTGGCACGTTGTCATACAGGTGAAATACCTCTGAGTACGGCGTTAAAGCCATAGGCCTACCAATCAATCGATCAATCGAATATTACCCATATGTTCTGATCTATAGTATAGTAGTACATCGGCTTATTCAATGCTAACATTTCAGACATAAACATTCTACAATTTTACTAATCTGAGAGGTTATAAATACTGCTCAAGCCATTATTGATCCCACGAACCTTGGACTATTGTACGAATGGGGTTGGTCAGTTATTAAAAAGGGAGTTAAATCTGTTACTCATATGACAGACATTGCCATCTATGTCGTTGTCTAACAATAGCATAATATGCAAATTCGTCTGAATTGTATTGTTAGTCAATGGCATAGATGGTGCCCTCAGTTATATGAGTTTATATTTATCGCCCTTTTTAGCCACTGGCCAACCCCATGCATTGGCAAGAGTGACATTACTTGGGACACTTCTGGTAGCGGAGCTATAACATAATTGTAAAATAATCCGTAGACACAGTAATATGTGTTCCGTTCATACCACGTTGTCAATGGTCAAATCTTAGATACCGTTTGATCTTGTTTTTAGAAATATTACCTTCATTATAAAGAAAACTAAGTTTTCGTTCACGATTTATGCTGTTATTTATCATCTAGTTCTTTATCTATTATACCAGATGACAGTTGCGTCGGTCCGATTTCAATAATGACACAAAAAATCTTTCACCGATAAACCAAGTTAGTTTAAACATTCGGGATAATAAATAACAAATTGGCCTCATATTACATTGTTGTGTAAAAGTTACCGGCATGCAGTATATACTCATTAATGGTGAAATACCTGATGGTCGCTAACCATGCCAATACCTCTCTACTCCTTTCAGATTGGTATCACGGCTATTATACTCGTATAGTGACGTCACTTAAACTGTCCATCTTATAAATCGATATCGTTCACAGACAACAGCTACGGCGTAATGAGGGCCCACGCCGTGGCTTGGTGGTTAGAGTGTCTGACGGACGTGACTACCGATCCTCCTTCGATGAACCGCACGGGTTCGATCCCCCCTGTGGACCTGCTTAGGTACAGAGGGAGTCACACAGGAGACTTTGTCTATAGCGTGGGTGGTTTTTCCGATGTTTCCTTGCCGGTTTTCCACCATACCAAGTAACCCGTCTAAGAAGTGGAGAATCCGTCGTAATATAGGTGAAATAATCCCTGAGTACGACGTTAAACAAACAAACAAATACGGCGTAACTTATTGCAGGAACGAGCTAGAAAGGTGTCCTTTCAGTATACATACATATATAAAGGAAGAGATTGATATATATAAAGTTTCTTATGAGAATTAGGCAATAATAAACATTAAAATTGGTATAAGTTAGGCCATGTATAAATATATTTTTTAAGGTAAATTTTTCTTAAGTCGGAATAAAGCGGGAAACACAACAGGAAATGATACTCATTGTCAACCACTTTAAAGCTACAGAATGTACATAACCGATTTAATGAATCGTGCGATGTGTGAGAGGCAACCAGTCAACCAATGTGATGTATCCTTAAACTTCCACTCGCAACTCGCATTGTGTCCTTCTGATTCCAGACGTGTTCATATGCGGTAGATCGTATCCCTTGTGCAACTGCCCTTATACAAAATGACCATGTGTACCATGGATTTTTCCATTTAATGAGGCCAAAATACCGTTGTAAAACCATGGTATACCATGCATCTATTAGATTCTATGCTAATGTAATTCAACGCCATAGTTTCTCAGATTACTCTAGGTATATGGCTGCTTGGCTTGAAACAAGATACCTTAGAACATAATATGTTAAGGTAGATTCGGAGTAGGGCAGACTTTTCAGGGATATGGTTTTCAAGTATTTTGTTATGAAAGTTATACCTTATTTCTTAATGGATATTATAATAATTTGTTTGAGAACAATGATACTCGCACTCTTGTTAAAATTAAAAACCAATGTCTTCAATTGATGTGTTCTGCTTGTGAGCTTGATAGCATAACGGTCAAAGGTGCATAACTCGTGAGTCTTGTTTCATTATGTTAACGCAAGAGTGGCGGTTCTTGCCAGTAAACCCAGAAATAAAAAGCAGAGAAATGTTGTTAACATTTGAGACATATTCGAAATTGTTTGGATGATTTGGATGTGCTGTGGTGTCATTGAAACTGCGACAGCTGTTCCGGCAACATTTGTTTTGACAACAAATACACCTGCAGCTCAAGGCCGTCGGAATGTTGTAACTATTAAGTAATATCTGGCTTTTCATCTCGGACTATAACTTGGTGATTAATAGGCGACATGCCAAGCTTTAAGTTTTGTGCCCTATTTTCAAGATGTCAATCAGAGGGCCGCTTACCAATCCACGGTTGGTGAATAGGGGATTCCCCTGGGACTCCCCTAGCTTAAAAACGTCTATGTTTACCTGCTATCAGATTTTTCATTGGACAATTCAAACGGTGATCTTTCTTGAACCTCACACTAGTTGATGTCATTGAGCACTGTTAACTATGGTATGTGTTCAGATCTACATTGCGACAATACAATACCAAGGATATACATATGATTTTAATCAGATTACATGCGTATTGTACATTTTGAGAAGAGTGCACTGTTTGGTGAGGACATTATATATATATACCTAAACTGTTCACAAAACTGTTGTGTTCCGTGTGTGTATATAGGAAAATCATAGTTCTACAATTCCGACTTTGTTATGACTTGCGTATTAGCATCAGGTATATAAGACAAAATATGTTAAACATTCCTTAACTTATTGACAGCGAAATGGTCGATTTAACTACTGTTATATCAACAACAAGAACAACGTCAACAACAAAAGCGCCAACATGCAAAAGAGTGAACAACACCCCGTATACCGCGGGGTAAAAATGCCAGGACAGTAAGCTTATGTTTAATCAGAGTGGATAAATTTACAGAAACTACACCTTTATTTATAGGAGCCTAGTATTTCAGATTATCTTGTGAAGTTCTTATTCTTGAAGTACACCAGTCCACCGTCAAAAAATTTAAATATCCTTAAACACAGCTGCAGGATTTTATTGATGTCCAGTTGATCTTGAAGCTTAGCAGTACCAGTAAGGAGATTTCTTATGGTGTCATGTGTTTTGTCCTGTCTTGTCCCGTCTCGTCTTTTTGTTGCCAGTGAAATCAAGGGTGGTATTCTGCACCCATTGAACTCGCACGCCGTCGAGAGGTGAAATACACGGGAGCACGACGTTAAACCCCAAACCAATCGAATCAACACAACGTTATACGTTAACAAAGCAGGTAGCTGACGCGCTTCCTGGTGCTCGTCAAGCTAGTTGAAGGGCATCAGGAAACCGCTTTGTTGTAGTGTCCTGTTTTTCAGCCTTTGGGAGTTTGCCAGTGACATCGGGCCCGCGCTCTGCCTTAAACTACGGTCACAATGAAAGCACGATGCATTAAGCGTCACGACACAACATAAAATTTAGGCAAACCGTGAGTCAGCGGGGGTTGACGCAAGGCGGTCCTACGAAATTGTAAGTATCGTGGCATCGACTTGCCGTCGTGGGGCAAAATTGGACATGCACCTTTTTTTTCGACAGTTTTTTTGTGGTATCTATTTCTTGTCATCGTCGTGAGTGTATCGTACGACAATTTTGCGATATATATTTTGTCAGGTGTAGTAGAAGGCAATGTTTTGGCCACAGAATCTTACGACTGTCGAACAACGGTGTTTTGACTGTCTCACGACTGTCGCGAGACAGTAGCAAAATAGTGTCCCGACTGTCGCAGCTCATCCCACGAGTGAAGCACGACCTGACCACGTGAAAAACAGCTCCCCGACAACTCACGATGGTCACACGACTGATTTGCGACACATCCTCAACATCTCCTCGACATATCTTTTTTGTTTGGCCACACGAACTAGACTTCAGGCATTTTTGCAAGACTGGCCACGACAAATGTTTTTTGGGTTTACCACGACAAAATTTCGTATGATGATTGTGACCGAGGCTTTAGTGGTACCGGGTCTGACTACAAATTCTCCATCGATTTATCGCACGATTTCAAGCCGACCAGTTCATCTGCTCGGGTATATGTTAGAGTCAGGAGATGAATTTGTGAATTCGGCTAACACAGGGTGGTTTTCTATGGTTTCCTCTTGTTTTTCCAGCATGATAAGTAGGAAAGAAAAGAACCGGAGAATCCGTTGTCATATAAGCAAAATACCCTTGATTACGACAACGGTAGCCTATGTCTTCTTTTGTATTTGTTGCCAGTGGTATGTCACACATCTCAAACAAATATATATAGTCCTGAGTTTGCTATTCGCCAATACAAAAACATTGATGTGTACAAACACATGTTTTATTTACAATTTTTCTTGTATTTATTTTGTTAAATATTAGATATAATAAAACCAGTTAAACTGCTGAATAGACAAAATATAAAGATTTATATACAAATCATGATTTTTGCTAAGAAATACTTTGTTGTTTGTACAGCTTCACAGTTTTGGAAATGTTGATATTAATGCAAAACGTAATTTCGTTCTATTCAACCAAATACGAGTGTTTGCCCATCTCTGGAAACTAAATAAAATTGATCTAAATGTAGAAAATACCCAGACAACGTGTCAAATATTTTGATAACTGCAGTGTGTCAAACTATAGTTGAAATGTCTTGGCTCTTTATCACGGTCTCAATTTGTATCATAACCTGAAAGTGTTATCACATTCTGAAAAAAACAAAAACAATACACACATGGTGATTCCAAAGATTTTCTGCTATCCTGACAGTGTTCACAGCCAAATAAGACGTCCGGAGAGACAAACGGACAGTGACGAAAATACCCATTATCAAAGGTCAACATTTGTTTACATTATGTATGTTGTTGGCCCTTTACTTATGTACGGAAAAGTATGACATAGCGGATATTAAACAGTGTCTATGCGTGTTGTCAAATATAATGAGTCTTTTAATGACGCTATTGGAAACACAACGTCAAACAATTAACGGCATTTGTCAAACACAACTTCAAACTGAGAGTCAATATGTTTCACCTTGTCAATGAAATATCATTTTTCTCAGTGAAGCAAATATTTATCTTTCGCACAAAATAAGTGCTAACCGATGACAAAACTATTTGTGTTGACTCATGGCACCACATCATATTACCGAATGGCATTGCATTTATTATATAGCCAACAACTGACGTTACAAATGTATGTGTTATGTCAAAACGAAAACTTACACACCTTTGCATACACTTGACATATAGCTATACTGGTTAATTTTAGTTTCAATGCCAATTATATTTGTTACTATGCCAGTCGTGAAAAAAAACACGAAATTTTAAAGCATGTATTTGGTTCAGGAAACATCATTCGGTGGTGCAGCTGAACTATCGCCGGTTGTAACACCATTTTTAGTGACTTGGACAAAGCTTATCTCCCCATCACATAATACAGAAATTACAATCAAGGTTCCTACACTATTGATACAATCATATACAGGTTTATTAAAGCAGTATTATGCAAGTATCGCAGATGATCTGTAAGATATAAGCCCATTATTTGAAGGACTGGAAACATGTTTATTTAGTTTACGTATAGTTCCCGGTTGATTATTACTCAATTACTCTAATAATGTTAACAAGTTTATGTTTCTTCTCAATAATATCTACTATAAAAGCACCAAATGAAATTAATTTTCAACAACGTGTAAACTACAACAAATACACAATCGTTGGTGACATGGAATATTTACACCGTGTCTACCTGTTTCCATGTTCAATCTGTGACTACATGGAAGTTGGGAATCGTGTCAAAGATTTTCCATGTTTGGAATATAAAAATTGAGCTCAATACGGTTGAAAACCAAAACTTATCTTTACATATTTATATGAATAAGTCAATGACATGTTACGCTTCATTCAGAAATAAAAGTACACTGTATCTGGTTTTTAAATAGCAATATAAAAATAACTGGATTTACCGAATTTTGGAAAAGCCAGATTTCCATGAATCCAATAACAGCATCAATTCAATAACCTTTGATACGCCAGTTTTAAATAAATAATATTGAGAACTTAGCATGTTACTTTTGATATGAATCTGTTTTGGGCAATACTTATTTATATTAGCCATTCTTTTATATTTCATCGGCAACCCCCTGTGTCAGCATTTAGGACAGTTTGGGGTTGAGCTATTAATTCTAATTTCCGAGGAACACATACAACGGCATCTGCACAATGCTTAAAAAAATGGAATAAACTTCCACCATCCCTTCGCTCCATAAATCTTCTATCTTTATTTATAATAACCTCTTTGAAATATTTAATGTCTATGATATCCTGTGCAAGCAACTTTAATAGAATAATGTCATGTGCATGCATATTTTCTTTTCCGTTTGTATTTCGTAAAAATAAATTGTTGTAATCTATTTCTCGCCAAAATATAAGCTATTGTACCAGAAATATGTTCTATGGGATATAACCAATATAGCTATACATTTAAGTCTTCTAATTAAAACCTTTCTCGGCTAGTGTTTACAGCCCAAAAAATTCCATAGAACTAAAAAGAATTACTAAATAAAAGAACGACTTTACAACTATCTTATTACCCCATTTCCTAAAATTGTCAATATTTAACTGTTTCTTTGTCTAATCTATACTGGCAGCGTTACCATTGTCAACCTGTAATTGTGTCTTAATCTAATGTGGACTGACAGATTTAACATTGTCAACCTGTAACTGTTTCTTAATATAATGTGGACTGACAACTTTAACATTGTCAACCTGTTACTGTGTCTTAATCTACTATGTCAACCTGTAATTGTGTCTCAATCTAATGTGGACTGACAGATTGAACATTGTCAACCTGTAACTGTTTCTTAATATAATGTGGACTGACAACTTTAACATCGTCAACCTGTAATTGTGTCTTAATCTAATGTGGACTGACAGCTTTAACATTTTCAACCTGTAACTGTTTCTTAATATAATGTGGACTGACAGCATTAACATTGTCAACCTGTAACTGTTTCTTGATGTAATGTGGACTGACAGCTTTAACATTGTTAACCTGTAACTGCGTCTTAATCTAATGTGGACTGACAGCTTTAACATTGTCAACCTGTAACTGTGTCTTAATCTAATGTGGACAAACAGCTTTAACATTGTCAACCTGTAAGTGTGTCTTAATTTAATGTGGACGGACAACTTTAACATTGTCAACCTGTAATTGTGTCTTAATCTAATGTGGACTGACAGCTTTAACATGTTCGACCTGTAATTTTGTCCTTATCTGATATGAACTGGAAGCTTTCACAGTGTCAACCTGCAATTATGTCTAATCTAATGTGGACTGACAGCTTTAACATTGACAACCTGTAATTGTGTCTTAATCTAATGTGGACTGACAGCTTTAGCATTGTCAACCTGTAAGTGTGTCTTAATCTAACGTGGACTGACAAATTTAACATTGTCAGCCTGTAATTGTTTCTTAATTCAATGTGGACTGAGAGCTTTAACATTGTCAACCTGTAATTGTGTCTCAATCTAATGTAGACTGAAAACTTTAACATTGTCAACCTGTAATTGTGTCTTAATCTAATGTAGACTGAAAACTTTAACATTGTCAACCTGTAATTGTGTCTTAATCTAATGTGGACTGACAGCTTTAACATTGTCAACCTGTAACTGTTTCTTAATCTAATGTGGACTGACAGCTTTAACTTTGTCAACCTGTAACTGTTTCTTAATTTAATGTGGACTGACAGCGTAAGCATTGTCAACCGGTAATTGTGTCTTAATCGAATGTGGACTGACAGCTTTAACATTGTCAACCTGTAATTGTGTCCTATTCGAATGTGGACTGACAGCTTTAACATTGTCAACGTGTAATTGTGTCTTAATGTAATGTGGACTGACAGCTTTAACATTGTTAACCTGTAATTATGTCTCAATCTAACCTGAACTGACAGCTTTAACATCGTCAACCTGTAGTTGTGCCTTAATCTAATGTGGACTGACAGCTTTAAGTTTGTCAACCTGTAACTGTTTCTTAATTTAATGTGGATTGAGAGCTTTAACATTGTCAATCCGCAACTGTGTCTTAATCGAATGAGGACCGAGAGCTTAAACGTTGTCAGCCTGTAAATGTGTCTTAATTTACTTTAATGTGGGCTGACAAATTTAACATTGTCAACCTGTAACTGTTTTTAATGTAATGTGGACTGAGAGCTTTAACATTGTCAACCTGTTATTGTGTCATAATTAAATGTGGACTGACAGCTTTAACATTGCCAACCTGCAACTGTTTCTTAATATAATGTGGACTGACAGCTTTAACATTGTTACTCAGTAACTTTGTCTAAATTTAATGAGGACTGACAGCTTTAACATTGTCAACCTGTAACTGACTCTTAATCTAATGTGGACTGACAGCTTTAACATTGTCAACCTATAACTGTGTCTAAATTTTATATGGACTGAGTGATTTAACATTGCCAACCTGTAACTCTCTCTTAATCTAATGTGGACTGACAGCTTTAACATTGTCCACCTATAACTGTGTCTTAATTGTATATGGACTGAGTGATTTAACATTTTCAGCCTGTAACTGTGTCTTAATTTAATGTGGACTGAGAACTTTGACATTGCCAACCTGTAATTGTCTCTTAATCTAATATGGACTGAGAGCTTTTACATTTTCAACCTATAACTGTTGTTTAATCTAATGTGGACTGACAGCGTTAAAATTGTCATCCTGTAACTGTTTTTTAATCTAATGTGGCCTGAGTGCTTAAACATTGTCATCCTGTAACTGTTTTTCAATCTAATGTGGACTGAGAGCTTTGACATTGTCAACCTGTAACTGTTTCTTAATCTAATGTTGACTGACAGTTTTAACATTGTCAACCTGTAATTCTTTCTTAATCTACTGTGGACTGAGAGCTTTAACATTATCAAATCTGTAACTGTTTCTTAATAGAATGTTGACTGACAGCTTTAACATTGTCAACCTGTAACTGTTTCTTAATATAATGTTGACTGATAGCTTTAACATTGTCAACCTGTAACTGTTTCTCAATTTAATGACTGACAGTTTTAACATTGCCAACCTTTAATTGTGTCTGAATCTAATGTGGACTGAGAGCTTTAACATTGTCAACCTGTAACTGTTTCTTAATCTAATGTGGACTGACAGCTTTAACATTGCCAACCTGTAACTGTTTCTTAGGTAACTGGAGTATATTCTTTGCTACCCGGTCCAGGTTGCATGCCTCCCACTCACGCGAAAATTGAAGTTTTGGATGCAAACAGTCTCCGTTATTCCCATTCAAATGCATTTTCCACAGTGTATCATGAACTACAGATGGCCATTACGAGGAGTATGAGCTTACCTCGCCGCTCAAACCAGGCGTTTGTTTCCCTTTAACACCGTCGGCCAGATTTTAAAGCTGCCGGAAGTCCATTGTACTGCATAGTCAGTTGCGCACTACAATGATCTACCGATAAACAGTTGTACGTAACATCGTATCGACAGTGTTA
This sequence comes from Tonicella lineata, assembly GCA_034781015.1. Lineage (NCBI taxonomy): Eukaryota > Metazoa > Mollusca > Polyplacophora > Chitonida > Mopaliidae > Tonicella > Tonicella lineata. Next base: position 10,044 of record JAVFBY010262316.1, read on the forward strand.
AGAAAGGAGGCATATGTCGGATTTGAGTGAGGAGTTAAGCCTAAGCCCATCGTAAGGGCCATCTGTGGTTCATGATACACTGTGGAAAATGCATTTGAATGGGAATAACTGTTTCGTTTGTTTGCCCTCAAAACTTAAAATTAGCGTGAGTGGGAGGCATGAAACCTGGACCGGGTAGGGAAACATATACCCTGTCCAGTTTACTGGGCTAGTTGTAAGCTGGACTGACAGCTGTAACATTGTCAGCGTGTAACTGCTTCTTTTTTTAGTTGGAATGGCTGTCAAATACCGTTGTCAACGTGTAGCTAACCGTTTTTTCTTCTGGACTAGCAGTTACACCATTGTCAGCGTGTAAATACTTCTTTATCTGAGCTGGACTGGCAGTTGGTGTTAGGGGAGACCGGGGACAGTTGTAACACGGGGCAAATTTAACAAATGAGTTCATCTCTAGTAGAAACGTTCCACAAACTGAATGTTTGCAAAGAGCATGTGTATATCATATCCCCA
>JAVFBY010262538.1:0-10547 GCA_034781015.1 Tonicella lineata
TTTTCAGTGGGTCTCTCTTCAACATGGCGGAGAGTCCAGACCCTGAGATACAATTCAGATCACAGATTCAGTCAGACAGCAGGGGGCACACCTCACTACTTAATCATTATAATGATGACGAGATTGGGGGTCATGATGATAATATCTCTGTTGGTACTATGGGTGAGGGAGATCACCATACAAATAGACGGTCAAACATAATAAGATCAAGCCTGAAAATAAAACCAGAGTCATTTGATGGGAAAAGTGATTGGGAAGAGTATTTTTCCCACTTTATGGATTGTGCAGAGTTAGGGCAATGGAATGAGAGAGAGAAGGGGTTAACATTAGCTGCTTGTCTAAGGGGTCCAGCTAGAACATTCTATATTGGCCTGCTCGAAATCGAAAGGCGCACATTTAGCCTACTTTGTAATAAATTAGAGCAGAGATTTGGAAGTTCCCGGCATCAAAATAGATGGCTGTCTAAATTAGAAGCGAGGATAAGGAATCCAGATGAAAGTATCGCTGAACTTGGGGATGATTTAAGGCAAATGGTGCAAAAGGCCCACCCTCAGTTAAATGCGGAAGCACAAGAAGCACTGGCATTAAACCAGTTGTATAAAAGTATATCTTTAGAAATGAAATGTAGATGTTTCGATCGCAACTGTACAGCTATTTGTCAAGCTGTTGATGTTATTGAGAGATTTGAGGCTCTAATGGGTGATACCAGGGATAAACGTAGGGCTATTGTACGTAATACAAACACAGTCATAAATGAGGGAAATAGCCAAACAACTTCCACATCATATCAACAGAGGGTCCCTTATGGTCAATTGATAAAGAGGGTACAGGAATTAGAAAATATGGGTAATCATAGAAGGGATAGGAAACCTATGCATTATAAGAGGGAGAACCTTCTGTGTTATATCTGCCAGTCACCTGAGCACCTAATCAGAGATTGTCCTACATTTAAAGAATGTATGGATTTTAAAAACAGGCAAAATTTGAGTGTAAATCAGGGAAACGAGAGTCCGTTAACCCAGTAGGCCGAGGGTTAACCATAGAGGAAAGGCCACATAGACAGATGGTTGATAAAAGTATACAAGTTGTTATTGGGGAATCAAATTTACCAATCTCTAGTGATACGCTAGATAGGCGGGCCCATATAGAGGGGGTGGTCAGGTCTGGGAGACTAGAGAGTGATGGAGATAATGGATTCTTTACAACTTGCCTTGTTGGAGAAAATAATATGTCTGTGAATTTACTAGTTGATAGTGGTTCAACTGTGACTCTCTTATCAAAATATGCATTTGACAAATTATTTACGTACCATTCTGATCTTGTGGCAAATGAAAGAATTATCTGCGGGGCTAATGGAGAAGCATTAAAACAATATGGAGTAGTTTCTCTTGATTTAAAGGTTGGAAGATGTACTTATACCCATGATGTTGTTATATGTGACATAGCCACTGATGGTATTTTAGGCCAAGATTTTTTATTGAAGCATGTAAATCATATTGACTATAAACAGATGAGATTAAAATCAGATGATAATGAAATTCTGTGCTGGCAAAATAATAAAGAAATAATTTATCCTGTACGAGTTGCTCGGTTAACAAACCTACCCCCCAATACAGTTAGTTGGGTACCAATAAGCATTGCTTACACAACAGATTGCCCTGAAGCTGGCATCGTGTTTTCAAGTCCAGAAGTATATAAAAAACAGAACATTAAAGTCATAGATGGAGTGGTTGATTTAGCAACAAAAGCAATTTCTATAAGAGTTGCCAATCATTCAGATATTGATGTGAATTTATTTAAAAACACAAAAGTGGGGTCTTGTCACCCTTGTTTGGAAAATGACAGCCCAGCTAGGGTAGCTACCTGTTCTACACAAATTCATACCACTGACTATGGGGAAGATGAGATACCTACTCATTTACAAGATTTATATAACAGAAGTTCTATTCATTTAGATGAGGAAGGGAAAAAGGGCTTAACGACAATGTTACAACAATATAGCAGTGTGTTTGCTAAATCTTCTGCAGACCTCGGTCAAACCACACTAGTTGAACATAAAATAAATACAGGGTCTGCTATCCCTATTAAACAAGCCCCAAGACGGTTGCCCTTTGGCAAAAGACAGACTGCTAAAGAGGAAGTATCTAAAATGCTTGAAAGGGGGGTAATTGAACCATCCATTAGCCCATGGGCAGCACCAATTGTCTTGTGTTTAAAAAAAGATGGCTCCACACGATTTTGTGTAGACTATCGTAAACTCAATGACGTTACCATTAAAGATGCTTACCCACTTCCTCGTATTGATGAATGTCTTGATTCTTTATCAGGAGCGAAATGGTTCAGTTCCATGGATCTAAATAGCGGATTTTGGCAAATTCCACTTGCTCCTGAAGACAAGGGTAAAACTACATTTGTGACATCATCAGGCTTGTATCAGTTCACTGTTATGCCATTTGGACTTGTCAATGCACCATCCAGTTTCCAAAGATTGATGGAAAATGTGCTATCAGGTCTCCAATGGGAAGAATGCCTTCTTTATATGGACGACATAATAGTTCCGACAGAGTCTGTAGGTGACACTTTGACACGGTTAGCCCGTGTCTTCCAGAGGTTAAAAGAAGCAAACTTAAAACTCAAACCATCTAAATGTTCATTTTTCCAAAAGTCTGTGACTTTTCTGGGTCACATGGTCTCTGAGGAAGGGATACAAACTGACCCTGATAAAATATCTGCAGTAAAGAACTGGCCAACACCCAACACTATAAAGCATGTTCGTAGCTTCCTTGGGCTATGCTCATATTACAGAAGATTTGTATCAGGGTTTGCAGACATAGCAAGGCCACTGCATAAAATAACGGAGAAGGGAACAAGATTCGTATGGACAGACGAATGTGAAAACGCCTTTGTTAAACTGAAAGAAAAATTAACAACTGCTCCCATCTTAGCTTACCCTATACCTGAAGCACAGTTTATTTTAGACACCGATGCTAGTGATGAAGCAGTAGGTGCAGTACTCTCACAACTGCAAAATGGCTCAGAGAAAGTTGTTGCTTACCTTAGTAAATCTTTGAATAAACCTGAACGGGTTTACTGTGTAACTAGGAAAGAACTTTTGGCTGTTGTAGTAGCTTTACGCAAATTTCATACTTACCTATATGGGCAGCACATCATTTTGAGAACAGACAATGCAGCTGTGAGCTGGATGCGTTCTTTAAAAAATCCAACTGGCCAAACAGCCAGGTGGTTAGAGGAGTTAGGTACTTATGACCTTGAAGTCAGACACAGAGCTGGTAAAAGCCATTTGAATGCAGATGCTCTGTCTCGCATGCCCTGTAAAGCTTGTTCACATCAACAAAATTTGAACATAATTCATGAGGAAGAAATTTTAGATGTTGATGAACAGGGAAGTGCAGTAAAAATAAGGGCCATAACTAGAAGTAAAGATCAGATTGAGAATGCAAAAATTAGTCAAGTCACACTTAATGGTTGGACTGAAAAAGATATCCGGCTAAAGCAAATTCAAGATACGGATATAGGAGTGATATTTGTCACTCTAGAGGATAAATCTGAAAGACCGAAATGGTCCTCTATATCTCACTTGACTTCTTCAGTAAAAACATTATGGAGACACTGGGAAAGGCTAGATATATATAGTGGGATGTTATACAGGAAGTGGTATATTGATACAAAATATACTTACCAGTTAGTTGTTCCAAAAAGCATGAGGGACGACGTTATGAGGTATCATCACGATATACCCAGTGCCGGTCATTTAGGGCTAGACAAAACACTATCTAGAATACAGCAAGCATTTTATTGGCCAGGCATGAAAGACGATATAGATCGTTATTGCCATAAATGTGACTTGTGTGTAGCACGTAAAACTCCAAAAGAACGTTATAAGGCGCCATTAGGTCAATATTTATCGGGTGAGCCATTGGAGAGATTAGCCATTGATATATTGGGTCCCTTGCCAGTTTCAACAAATGGCAACAAGTATATACTTGTAATGACCGATTGCTTCACCAAATGGGTTGAAGCAGTACCATTACCTGATCAAGAAGCAGAGACTGTGGCGAAAGTAATAGTCAATGATTTTGTCTCACGTTTTGGGGTTCCACTTCAAATTCACTCAGATCAAGGTTCGAACTTCGGTTCTGAAGTTGTTCGAAAATTGTGTGACCTGATGCAAATTGATAAAACCAGAACTACGGCCTACCGGCCCCAATGTAATGGCGTCGTAGAACGTTTTAATAGAACAGTTGCAACTATGCTAACTATGTATTGCCAAAAGAGTCAAAAGAAATGGGACAAGTTTCTTCCACAAGTAATGATGGCTTACAGGGCCTCTAAGCATGCCAGCACTGGTAAATCTCCAAATAAAATGATGTTAGGACGGGAAGTCACACTCCCACTTCAGGCCATTGTTGGGCATCCGGTGGTAGATTCAACTGAAAAAGTTGACCTTGATTCATATATATTTGATCTACAAGATAATTTAAAAGCAGCCCATGAAATTGCTAGAAAAACGCTAAAAACAAAAGCAGATTACCAGAAAAGACACTATGATCTTAAAGCAAAGAAACGGTCATTAAAAACTGGTCAACCAGTATGGCTTTTTGTACCAGCTAGAAAGGTGGGCATATGTACAAAACTGAGTAGTAAATGGAAAGGTCCATTTGTCATTATTAAGAGAATAGATGATGTCAACTATCTAGTAAAAGGTGGTCCAAGGAAAGAACCAAAAGTTTGTCACATTGATAGACTACTGGAATATACTGGTCGTAACCCACCGAAATGGTGTTCGGTGCAAGGGGGAGGCGACTAATAGTTGATGTAAGAAATAAACAAACAGTTCATTCAAAGAAGTTTAGGTCCAAAATTGTTAGAGTTGAAGTGAAGCACTTAAGAAGAAGGAGATTTGGGGAATAAAGGGTTAAGGCATGCTAACAGATATTTATTTATTTTATTATGACAGACGTGTCATAGGGAGGAGCTCCCATGGGTAATAGAGGAGGGATTGATCACCCTTGGTCTATTCGCTGTTGAGTATAGAAGTGAGGGTCACTTCTTGAAATCTGTTGAGTATGGGATAACCAATCTCTACAAGTGTGAATTAACAATGCTGGGTTTGTTGAACTGGTTTGGATCAACTATGAGAATATTAAAACTTCCTTGTATCATAAAAATGATGTAGACTTATTAAATGATGAATTTTCTTTTATTAATTACAGAATGTCGTCAATTGCCCCGACACATTTGTGTTGGCTGTGTGAAGCCTACTTTGAAAGTAATCGGAAATTGAAAAATCATATGTGTGGAGGTGCCCACAAAGCCATGGAAGTTGTGTGCCCTTTTTGTCCAGATACCAGGTGTAGGCGGCTAATCGATCTCCGTGTACACATGCAAAAAGAACATAAATTGAAGGAGGGAGAAATGGGAAATGACTTTTGGATGGAGTCCAATGGGTTTTGGCTAGCGACCAGGCCTAAACACTACATTAGGTTGAGCAGCAAACCACAGGCTCGTTCAGAAAGATCCATAAAAACAAAACGGCTAGTAGAACTTTGGGCCAGCAAAAATAACCGAGATGTTGAGCTAATCTCAAAAGGATGGGAAGTTTTAGATGGTAAAATTGAAAATGATGTTCATACATCGAGCACATCCCCATTCCCCACTGCTTCATCTGCCTTTGAACAGCGGTCATATGACCCCGATTTCCCAAACATGGATGCAAAATTGAGTATATCCAAAATAGATCTACTACCAGATAAAGTGGAAGTTTGGTTGCAAGACAAACTGGACTCACAACCAAACATCCAGTACCAAGCCTTGATTGACAAAACCATATATGCAGATCAAAAGAGCCTACAGTCTCTCTTAAGGAAAACGGTCACAATTCCGCAAGACTGTATGGTGATTAAACCACAAGGGGATGGGATTGAGGTGAGAAATATGCCAACCCGTGATAAAATCAATAAAATCTTGAACATTGAGAACAAGCTTATTTCGGCCCTACGACGCTGGACGTCTCCAAAAACAATTTTCCAGACCACAGAGGACATTTTAGTTATAAACGATGTGGATGAACTGGATGAGAAAGAAAATGAAACAATACCTGAAACAGCTAATCTCAGTAATCTGTCCAAAGCAACTCATATTTTTCGGAAGCCATTTTTAAGTATGCCTGTTATTGCTACTTCCCCTATCCGAGGCCCAATGTTAAAAACCACCCCTCAAGAAACTCCTCAAAAGAAAATGAAAATGTCTAATCCTACTAAAATCAAACCAACACAACCCTTCAAACCCATCCAAAAAGTGACCAAGAAACAAGCTGCATGCAATACTTCCAGTTCAATGCCATCCAGTCAGCCAGTGGACTTGTCCCTGTGTGTAAATCTAGAACAAGAAGGAAGGCTCGTAGAGACAGTCACATCACCTGTATTTCAACCTGAAAAAATCACGGGGTTAGCAGGAAGGGCTAGATGTATTTTAAGACGGGGATGTATGCCTCTTGTGCCTCCTGCGAGAAGGGGATGGGACCAGAAGATTGAGCCAATCATGATTGAAGTAGGAGCTGTGCGAGTATGTTGGCCACCAAAAGGTTGGATAAATTTGAATGCCCCTGAGAGATTAATGCACTGGGATTTTGTTGCCATGCAACTTGAGGTCCAGATTGAGGGGAAACTTGATATAACCCGGGCCGATTTGCACGATAAATTTAATATGCTTGCTTTGCCTGGAACACCTGAATGTGATAATTCATCCGAGATGGGAGGAGAGGCTTCCTTCCATGTCATTTTGAGGAAAGCCCGGCATTATAATTATGAACTGTTGAACCAGATTGCCCAAGGATCAGAGGTGGAGGAAAAGATGAAAGAAAGATTGGTAAACATGTGTGAGGGGATGAATAGGGGCAGAGTGAACTCAACAGACATCATAAGCGACATTCTGGACAGATCCGGAATACCTCTTCGGCTGAAAAACAAATAAAGTGTAAAGTAATTAATTCAGGGGAATTAAGAATTTAAGGTGGGAAGGGTGTTATAAATGGATGTGTCTTGTATAAATATTAAATAAAATAACTTTGTTGATTTACCCAAAAATACGTATTTGGTAATAAGAAACTATTTTGATGATTTTGTACTTCTTTTTCACCACTGTCAGTAATAATTTATCTCTCGCTAATATTTTTAAAACATGTTATGTCTCCCAACTATAAAATGAACTGATATTTTATAATGTGGCCGGTTTTAATAACATACGTGGGAAACACAATAAATTGTAAATAAATTGACTAATACAACATTTGTACTCATCTTAGACATTCCTCTAGCTGAGAAGAACGATCCTAAAATCTGATTTATCACCTCATTGTCCTGATCTAACCATTGTATCAGCGGTATAAATGAAATCAGTAATTCACGGACTGTCATCTGTCAACCGCTAAAATGACAAGATGGCTTCCGTCATCTTGGCTAACTATTCATGTCACGTGACCATATTAAATGTTCGTTTTTGGCTTTTTCTTTCATCGTATGTTTACAAAATATGGTTATTTTGATAACAAATGTTTAAATCAACTTTATTATAATAGTTTTGCTAAGTTCCTGCAAGTATTAAATACAAACCCTCCGGAGCTATATTTTAGGATGTGGTGCGTTCATGCAAATCAGCTCATAACCTACTTCATGAGAGCGGGAATTTTGACCTACATAGTATATCTTTCTTAACTTTCACTTTTCTAGTAAGTACCAGAGTAGTCTCCCATGTATTATAAAAATGTAATGTATGGAATATCAAAATTAAACAATTGTTTTGTCAATGAAACCTCAGCAGTTTATGAAGTGTGAAAATGTGCTTGACTTGCATCTACGCTGTTTTATTATGTATCACTGCATTATGGATTTGGTAGCGTTCGATAAATAAATGCGCTGTGCGTTTTCTTAATTCTTCACGTACATGAAAGGTAAATATATTTTATGAAACCTGGAAAAAAAAACGCACACTTGTAAGCCTTTCAGCACAAGCTAACTCTTTATTATTGCTGTATAAATGTATGATTTATAAATGACAAGTAGTCCTACCTGTTGATTCCGCGTTTAACACTGCAGAATCAGAGGTGGTCGTTGAATAAATACGTTGTGCGTTATCTGAATTCTTCACGTAGAAGAAATTTAAATATATATTTGGAAACTTAGATAAAAATGCACAATTTAAAATCTTTGAGCACAAGCTAACTTTTATTTTTATTGTACGAATTTAGTAGTTATAAATGACAAATTGAATCCTGCTTGGCGAAATCGGCAGTTTTTATTGAATAAACCTGTTGTGCTTTTGCTCAATTCTTAACGTACGGAAAATGTAAATATATTTTATGAAACCTGGAGAAAAACGGTTTTAAAACAATTTTAAGCCTTTGAGCACAAGGTAACCATTTTATATTAGTATGTTAATTTATGGTTAAAAAGTGGCAAGTGATCCTGCTTGACGATCCGTCAGAAAATGCACTTCACTGATCGGTTAAGAGCAATCATGTGACCATTTTTAGACTCTGTTTTTTTTAACTTTTGCCTATTTTTAACAATTGGCTCATATCTAAAAAAATCATATTGGGTTATTTTTAGAAAGAAAACTTGTAACAAAAAGTAACTGGAAAACTGCAATGGAAACAATTTACCTATACATGTGTATTAAGCGTGTTATAAAAAGAATCAAGATTGTTCAAACCAGAAGTCACTTATTGATCACATCTATTATATAAATGCATGACATTTATATACCCAGCATTGTTATTTATGAAAAAATAAACCCTGTTCTGTTTGATATGAATTCTGTGTCTGAATTGTTTAATCTGTGTTATTCCTGACAATTACTGAAATTAACCTTGATGGCTTACAATAAACATATTGGACTCCGATATTTTTGGTATTTTTCTCGATCGAGGTGTAATCAATTTGTAATAAATTAGGAAATAGTAATTCGATCTTCGAAACATGTACATATTTAGATTTCTGCAATTCTAGAGGGCCAGCCAATTCACATCTATATAGCTCCCCAGTATTGTATTGTCGCCATGTTGATCTGAGGACATACTGTGGCAAACAGTGTTCAATGACGTCAACTAGACTACCTTCGGCCTACACGATGACCTCATACGTGCGACAATAGAACAATGTAATTATTTTACTCTTTACTTCAAAATCTAGTTGAGCTTCTATTTATTATGCCTATATTGGTTGGCGCCAACTTGTCTGGCGTGTTTTGACGCTCTATCGTATCTCAGAAGAGGCGGGGTTATATGTGTAAATTTAGGCGCATTTGGTTGGACTATGCGTTTTTGCTTTTGTACTTTGATCTTTCTCTGACAAAAAACCTGAGTATTCGTGGCAAGCCTTGTTTCAGAACTTTGTGGCTGTAGTCCTCTACTGTTCAATCTATATATGAACGATTTACAAACTTACCTAGTTAATTCTTCTGAGTTCTCACCAGAACTATCTTCCCTTAAACTAACATACTTACTATATGCAGACGATTGAGCTTTATTTTGAACAACTAGCCAAGGACTACACAGGAACATAAACTCTCTGTCGAGATTCTGCTCAGAGTGAAAATTGGAATCAAACACAGACAAAACTAAAATAGTTCTTTTTAACACATACTTTTGTGGAAGTAAACATCTTAGTTACGGATCTTCACAAACCCAGATTACTGTTGTGGATACTTATACTTTTTTGGCATAGCTAACTTGAATACTGGGTGTTATAACCGTTCTAAAGGAATCTGCAAAAAATTAAACCCTGGGGTGCTGGTTTACGCTTGGAAGATTATGTTCTGTCAGTATTCTTATTACGCTTGAAAATGCTATTGTACAATCTATAACAACCTACACAGTAAAAACCTAGCGTGTAGAGTGTATAGAAACTACACGGACTAGCGTTTAGGTCGTTTAGGAACTAAACAGGTGTAGTGTATAACACGTGGAGATATTAAACGGACCGTATAATTTATAAACGGAGGTGTTTAGGTTCTTTACACTAGTACCAGTAATAAACGGATGTGTTTAGTTTTCATGCAAAGATTATAGGCTTAATAATTACATCTGCAAATAACACAATTTTTCTTATTGATATTGAGTTTGATTGAATGTGCAGAAAAACTAAGTTAAGATCATGATTTTAGATCATTCTGCAAATCAGTTGGTAATAACTAAACATACTCTATACAGTGCTGTTTAAAACCTCCACGATGTAAATAAACCACGAGTGTTTAGAAACTAAACAGGGCATATACTATGACGTCAGTGTATCCGGGTATTTTCGCGCGTTGCCAGTGAACCGTCTGCTTCAAACGACGCCATTTTCGCCGTAGCTGTGTAGCTCATGATTGATTAATGGACCAAGCTGCGGATTTTTTATAATTTTTTGGTAAGATATTCAGTTGAATTCTCAAGAAAAAAACAAACATGTGTACATAAAAGATGTTATAAGACTCATAAAGTCTTCATTTCAATCTCTCTTTGTTTTTCTTGTTTTAAGGCCGGTTCG
>JAVFBY010262649.1:0-10547 GCA_034781015.1 Tonicella lineata
CAGCTCCTGCGAGTTTGGTGGTTAGAGCTTAAAAGTCGGCGTAGATGACGTATGGTACAGGCAGCTGGTTCTGGTGGTTCTGGAAGGTGAGCTTGTTTTTACCCTCTTCAGGCATCTCCACTCTCACAGCCGTCTGTCCAATCCCTTGGCACTCGGGCTTGTGTGCGTCCAGAAGGTCAAAACTGGTAAAACCACGGAGACAGCGAACAGAGAAGTGTTTGCGATGTTGGTGTTTACTCTGGTCGTAAAGGAGACGGTTTAAGTCATTAATTCAGGTATAGTGGAATTTACCTGCCTTCTCGACCAGCAGTAGGTTGATGCGACACGTGTGCTCAGACAGGTTGCTGAGGTGGTGAATGGTTACTCCCTTATCCCACCCGAAGACGTTGGTCGCCAGCCCGTTCTGTTTCTCGACCTTTGAAATCTGAGAGATGAGTGTGGGGGCGTCTATTCCGTTGAAGTCTAGGTTGTCCTGGGTGGGGTACTTACTCCGCCGCTGTGGGTCCTTTATCGCAGGGAAGAGTGCAGACCGCAGGCCCCATCGTAGGCAGTGGTCGTCTTTGTTTTTCACGTTGACGACTGCCAGGCCTCCCTTGTTTTCAAAGCCACTTCAGCGGGTAGAGGAATGTAGGAGCCGCCTCTCAGTGGCTGATATCAGGCGATGTCCAGCCAAAGCGTTTCCACTTGTTCGACGACCCACCCGGATCCTCTCTGTGTCCACTTCTCTAGAATCTCTAGGATGTGTGGAATGGCCTTGTCCATCACAGGTTTGATTTCGCTAGCCTTAAGCAGAGCCTCCTGTTGGTGCCGTAGCACAGGGGCTGTGTACTCCTCAGTGCCATCTGGTTTACCTTTGCGGAGCTTGACTTGGCAAGTTGGAACTTGAGGCCATTGAGGGCTTGGAGTTCTTCCTCAAGTTTTGCCTGGATCTGGGAGTGCCTCACCTCGAGGAAAGTTGTGGGGTCTGCGCCGTGACTTTCAGACACATCCATCTGCAAACCGCGCAAGTATGTTCCGATTACCCAGCGGGTTTTGCGGAACTCGTACTTCGTTTCTAGTTTCGTCAGCGGGAGGGGATCAAATTCCTGCAGCAGGGCCTTTCTTTTCCTCTCCTTTTTCAACCTAGGTGAGCGATAGGCTGGTATTTACTGTGAAGCAGTGGTCTGAGCAATCTCTCCTTCACTGCTTCCGGAATTGGCTCGTCCAGAATGTTTTTCACAACCTTCTGGACTGGGTCGGGTGTATACATTTCAGCCAACAGCTGGGTAATGTATTCATCCTTCAAAAAATGAGCGGTGTATTCATCCATGGTATTCATTTGGATTGGTATATTATATAAAAAAAAGTCTTTATCTAAAAGGGAGTGACAAAGCCGAGTCAACACAAGGCTTCTCAACTATAGACCTTGTTGGGTGGGTACGTCCTGTATTTCTCTGCATGGGTTGGTGAGAAGCTGAGTCAACACTAGGCTGAACTGCTTTTTGGCGGCTTTCTCTTTGGCTATATGCCTTTGGTTAACTCTGTCTCGACCACAGGCTTGGCATAGATGTATAACACTCTGGACACCCCTACCGCAACACCTACAGGGCACTGGGATTTTACTCTTCTTGCGGATCTTAGCCAAGTGCACCTTGCAATAGATTTGGCAGCAAGTCGTCCCACTGATCTTGGTTTCCGCCACTTTCAACCACGCACAAACAGTATGGCCTTGCATCTTGCTTTAGGAATACTCAAACAAGGCGCTTGTCTAAAATAATTTGTTGACTGTTGATTCGCCGCTCGGGTTGGGGGCGCCCAGGGGGGTGGGGCTCCCCTCCTCTGGATGTCTAGTTGTGACCCTCCGAGGTAGATATGTGTGTATATAAGGACCCACCTAGAGGGTGAGGGAGGGTTCCCGAGGGTCCCCCCAAAAAACTGCGCCAGAACCCCCATTGTATATACTACTTGATTAAGTCTCCGCTTTGATTTTATTGGTAAAATGTCAAGCATTATCATTCTCTTCCTAGGCTGCACAAGGTAGAAAAAACAGACCGACTACATTATATTAAGCAATGACACAATCAGAAAAATTGCAGATTTTATTTAAATTGCACAATTATTAGGGTCAATATGGCCGTTATTGTAATTTTGTCACTGTGTGTGTCGCTTGGTTATATATGGCCTGTAGAAAGCTTAGATAAGACAGAAACGCACTGCACAGACGGTTAGAAAATCTCTGCTATTCTGTTTTGGACTACCTTAAAAATTTTACTATGAACAGCAATGTTTAACATGAGCTGCAGCCAGTTGATGACTCAACCTATGCTAACCATAGCTTGATTGACGGGGTTAATGTTCGCTACATTACCGATCCCTAAATTGGGATGTTAAGGAACAGCAGAATTTCACAGACATATTAGGGATATACAAGTTTGCAGATAATCACGTCGTCCAAATAGTCTTTAATCCCCAGGTTGAATGTCTGCCTCTAGAAAAAGACACAATTTGTTGACTGGTCGGGTCAAGGTCGAATATTTAGTCTGTACTTTAACCACCCTTGTGACGTTGTTTGAATCTGTAATTATTTTTGTACTCTACCAAGTGGCCAAGAAAGAAGCGGTGTATTATCCATAAGAAGAACCAGGTCTCTGGTCTTCCGATTTCGTTGATGATGATGTCGTTTTTGTATCTGGTGTAAGATTGGGGGATAATCCTTTGTGCACCTTTTCCGACATACATCTGCGAGGTACTGATTGTGTCGCCATCTGCGTCTAACATAGCAGTCGTTGGTCTCGAACAAACCTGGTGGAAGATCTTCTGATGAGTTTGTAAAGACACACACTGGTGGCTGGGTCCCTGTGAGCTTTCACTTTATTAACTATTTTCCACAACGACCAATACTGGAAACCTTTACAGTGGCTGCGCCTGATCTGGTTTAATCCCAGACAGCAAGTAAGCTATCGGCTTTTATTCCCAACCTGATTTTTTTTTACCTGATCACGCTGGGCTTGGATAAATTGCAACTCGCTTGGTTGTCCCAATGAGTTATTTCGGATGCCATGGCTTCGCAATGTCCACAATTAACTTAAAAGGACTTATTCACTGACATGGCTTCGCAAGCAAGTTCGCTAGATTTTTCCCAAGGAGTTATTTTGGCTACCATGGCTTCCCACGCAATCTCCAATATTACACAAAAAGGAGTCATTGGCTACCATGGCTTGCGCGCGAGCTCGGTAAGTTGTTCCAAGGAGTAACGCTACCATGGCTTTGCACGCAATCTCATTGATCATATGAGTGATTCCCTGCCACTGCTTCGCACGCAATCTCGCTTGGTTACCCCAAGGAGTTAGCCGCTATTAAAGTCGCTATAATAGCTTGCAGTTACTCGCTTATGTAATTAAATAGCTGATTCGCCCAAGTGGTAGGCACTCAGCCAGCTCACAGGGATCTAGTAACATTACATTCATTTGTTTACTGTAAATTTCAGCAAATAAAGCTGTGGTCTTATCCATATAAAATTGAAAATAAGTTGTCTGTTGTTGGTTTGTAAAATTATTGTTTAATTACAGGTTGAGTTTTGCTACAAGGGTAGCTGCGGTCAACTCTAGTCGTGGCATGGTTATATGGAGAAGTGTATGTTGTGCTGGCTGTCAACAAATCTCAGGGAACCAACTACTTCATATGTCTTTTCACTGTCGTCCGAAAAGATATGAAGATCCCTTTGAATAACTTCTCCAAGTTTAGCTGACTTGTAACATCTTGGAACAGTTCTATCTTGGAGATTCGGGAAGTCCTCTAGCCACTGTGTCCATCGGCGAAAGTATTGGCCAGTAATAGGCTCGTCCCATCCAATACATTTACTACACAAATCCTGCAAAAGTCCTTTCCCGACTAAGGTGAAAGGTGCCGAAAAACTCAGAGGAACTGGTGATTGATAATATTTCTTGGCGAGTGGCTGGCTTGTCCTCAACCTCTATGTTGAAACCCAATCACTCATCTTGTATGGCTAATTAAACGCCAAGGGCACGTTGGTTTGGGAGATTATCTTTATCTAGGTCAATGTTATTTAGCCCTGTTCTCCTGTGAAATGGATGTTAGTACGTTAGGGCTGTTGCTTGTCCACGTATGTAAGTTGTCTGGGTCCATATCCTCAAAATTATATATGTATAGTTCACGAAAGACGAGTAGCAGGCGGTGACAAATATAGAAGTAAACTTCTACACTGGAAATTTCCTTTTTAAATATTCAACAAATAAAAAAATATCATTGCAAATCACTGACTCTAACATTATTATGATGGGCAATATTATTCAGGGTTTGTACGTAACAATTTTGTTTACGAACATCGGCATCCCTTTTGATAACTTGCCTAAAAAAAGAATTTAGAAAAAAGGGAAATTTTGTTATATTAATCAATAGTAAGTTGTTCGGGTGCATGACCTCAAGTTCACGTTTGTCCTTCACGTATGCCCTTAAGTTCACACAAGACGAGTCTGTACCGAAGGATCAGAGACGACAAATCAATTTCTATCAATTTAAGTATGTGGGCAAACGAATAGATTTTTGAAGATCGTTACGTCGGTTGAATTTTCTGTCGTCCCAGTTTTCGTTAGGATTTAGCATGCCCTTAAAACTCTCAAAAACGCACATCTGGTAAAGGTATCTTATCTACATGAGGGCGAACTCTTACACTGGCAATAGGGCATTCATGTCGACTCTGGTCTACTCGGAATTTGCCCTCGCAAAGTATTTAGACGAGAGTAAAACATGCCAGTAACGAACAAGTAAATTTTCTATCGCTGTTTATACACCTGCGTGTAAATTTTTATTGAAAGCTGCTAAACGATAGTTTGTGAATCAGCATCTAACGTTTACGCACGCGTAAATGCTAACAAAGGTTCCGTAACTTTTCTACCCAAAAGATTTACATGTTAACCGCGAAGGCTACACGGACGATAATCGCTGGTTTAAACGGTTGATTACCTACACGCTGATAAAGGTATTTTATCCTCAGTGTAAACTTTTGACGACCATTAAATACACGCACGTTAAAACAACTTTGTGAATTCGGTCCTATGTGACTAGATAACTTGTCCAATGCCGTCTACGACAGCTCGCCCTAACAAATTGTTCGCATGACGTTCTCGAATAACATGCACAGTAAATAAGTATTTCTGTCCCTTGTTAGCTGTGTGGGCTTTGGAAGTACCCAGACATGTTATGTTAACCACAGGACTGTTTAGTCTGGCGTTTCTTTGTTTTAACTTAGGACGATTGTGTAGCGACAACTAGGTTTGACGCGTCATAACTGTAGCATAAGCACTGGTGTTAATTTTGAATTTGATCGACGCACTTTTTACAATTCGTAATATTTATAGGCGTAACACTACAATGTATATAAGTCTGAACCACAATCTATTAAAACTACATCGGTAATTAACTTTAGAAAAAATACAAATCGCCAGGCAATGATTAAACTGTATATAATTCCAATCTATTCTCTTTTACTTTTTTTAGATTATATATATATAAATATGTATCTATATGTCACATTTTCCTTCCTCTGCATTTATAAAAATATATATATACACATTTTTCTATGGTTTTCAATAGACAATTGTACATTGGACACTTGTACAATATAATTTTATATATAAACAGTGCAACAAAAGTAAGTCCCCCCAACGGTATCTGATGTCTCCCAAGATAGTGTGCCAGATCGCGATGAAAATTTGCACAAAGTACCCCAGTAATCAGACCGACGCGGTATATCAAGGATTAACCTGCAGGTGCAGTTGTTCGCTAATGAGCACGCGCAAACTGGAAATCGGTTGAATTTTTAAAATTTCATAAACAGACTCAACCAGATTTTCCAATGGCAATTCTTCATTTTATCATAGAATTCGATCTATCCCATCGAACATCTTTGGGATCAGTTGAAACAATCGGTCTATCGTCGAGTTGGGATGGAGTCCACTCTTGATGATGTGAGACGCCTGCTTCAGGAGGAGTGGTTAGCCATCCCGCAATATCGGATCGCACACCTCATCAACACAATGCGAGCACCTTGTCGAAATGTGATACAATGTCGTGGCTGCTACTCGCGATATTGATGATTATTGGCCGTCGAAACACCGAGTGAACATGATCGAATTCTGTGATGAAATGAAGAATTGCCATTGGAAAATCTGGTTGAATCTGTTTATGAAATTTTCAAAATTCAACCGATTTCCAGTTTGCGCATGCTCATTAGCGAACAACTGCACCTGCAGGTTAATCCTTGATATACCGCGTCGGTCTGATTACTGGGATAGTGTGTGCAACATTTCAGCGCGATCTGGCACATATCTTGGGAGACCTCAAATAACGCTTTGGAGGGGACTTACTTTTGTTGCACTGTTTATAATATATATAATATATTTGTTTTATATGTGAAATTACATTTTTGTATAAACACTACCGTGTTCTGCCTTAATGTACATTTTATAAATTTCTACAGTAGGCCTATATGTTTCTAAGTATTTACATGCATTTTAAATCATTATGTAATGTGTGTGAAAGTGTGTGATTAAGGCCTTGTGGGAGACCAGTGTATAGTACTGAATAGGCATCCCTCTACAAATATTGTCAAATGAAATAAAATTAAAAAAACAGGCAGAGTTATTTCCTATACTTTGAACTTATTATTACAGTCAATAGAACCGCGGAATTATGCATGTATTTGTTATCATCACAGTTATCACTAACAATTTCAAGCACTGCCTTTGTAGATTTACAACATGTTTAAAGTGATTATACTTGTTACATTCAGTATAACCCTAGCAGGGCTCCTGGCATTCGTAGCATGTTTGTACTTACACCTAACATAACGGGGTAAATTATACCTATTGCTGTGTGCTTGGATTTCTGTCATGGCCTGTTTCCAGTTTAAAGTATGTCCAACCTTATTCGAATTTCTTGATTCTTGTCTCGAATTTGGCTGTCAACTAACTACATCTTATCTAGACAAGGGTTCTATTCCGAGGTATATACTCTCCACTACAATCCCTTGTCGGATCGTGCACCTCAAATCTAGAATACACAGCTAATATTTTGATTGGATGGATTGAAACTTCCACGCAGACAATATGGCGGCGCTTTACTAACAGACTTGACAGGCTGGTCGCATTGACTTAGATGACACACAGGCCTGTGTAGTGGTGATCTATTGCACGACCTCTGTAGTGATGGTTTATTAGGTTGAGCATAGACTATGGTAAACCCTATGGGCTGAGAAGACCACGTTTGACAACACTTTTATTCGGCTCATCAGTGATGAAGATGTCTGTGCAAAAAGTTTAGATGACGTAATGTTGAGTTTATACTGTTTGTATGTTCTTGTCTGTTTGGTTGGATAATATTGTAACAAGGGGGATTTAACTCGAGGTTGATCTTCACCAAAGTCACATTTGTCACACATTGCGGAATAAAATGTTTATCACATTTTCCGATCACAATTTCTTAATTATCTTCATCCCCTTCATTTTCGAAAGAAATGGGCTTTAAAATGACCTCACCTAAATTTCCAATAGCGTATATGACACTACTAGCTTGAACAGTGCCTTCGTCGTCAGTAAGCTTGGTCGCCATGTGGTATCGCGTAAAACGCTATCTGCACTCTGGCCATTCACCGGGTGTTTCGAAATTGAAGCAGGTAGGAGAATAAACTTCATCATTTTGGTTGTTAGCCGTTTCATTCTGACACCATTCCATGAATCCCAAGTTTGAGCAAGGAGTTGGTAAAGACTAAACAAGTCCGGAACTATGGGAACTATGTGACTGTATATTTTAAACATTTCGTTCTCCTAAGTCGTTCTCCTAATCAACATAGGGAATTCTCAATCTGATTAAAATCGGAATTACATAAGCTCCCCGGTATTATATTGTCGCGATGTAGATTTGAGGACAAACCCTAAGGGCCGCTTACCAATTCATGATATGTGGAACGGGGATTCCCCTGGGACTGTCCTAGCTTAAAAGCATCTATGTTTTCCACAGCTTTTTGCTATCTGGTATGTCATTGAACAATTTAAACGGCGACGTTTCTTGAACCCACACAAGTTGACGTCATTGAACACCGTTTGCTGTAGTATGTCATCAGATCTACATTGCAACCATATAATACCGGGGAGCTAATATAGATGTTATTTTAATCAGTTTGAAGGAATCCTCCAACGAGCGGTTTTACAGTAATCGCGACAATGTACAAGTAATGTATGCGTTAAAAAAATATATGCCAAATTATGATATCAACACACTCAGTGCATTGTCGTTGTAACAATCTTTCCCTTAATTCGCATAAAACACAGAGGATTTCCAATATGCGATTTGATTTTACGAGAACAGGATTAGACTCACATTGGAAATGTATGCAATACTTTCCATTTAATTTACATTCCACGTCATGGCTGTTAAAAGCCTCGTTTATAGACTGGCTTCGGGTTCGAGTAGTAGAAGGCGTCTTTGTGCAGTGCTTTGCAAAGTATATGTTTATATGTGAGGCAAATCGATCTCAAGTCATACATTGAAAAAGTCAGTAAACGAATTGTTACTGATATTTATTACGTTAGCTGATTTGACAGAAACTTTAGAAGAGTTGGTCTGAAGTATAAGACAATTCGACGTAGACGATCCGATTATTAGACGATATGCTATGTTACAAACCATATAGTATTGAACTACCCTCTAATAAGCCAGTGATATTGCGATTTTTTTAAATTTAATTTTCTGTTGTAAGTCAGATTTATTCTTTGTGGCATTATTGAACCGTTTAATGATTTTATAAACGTCAAAGCAAAGGTGTCACAAAGCAAACATAAAGCCTATATTGAGTTTGCAACGACATCGTTTTTATAGTATTTATGTGTAATGTGTTTCGCATTGAAAAACGGTGATAATCTTACCTGATATCCCAAATACGGCGGCAATGATAAAAAATGACACCATTATAGAAAATGGAATTACATATGCCGGAGATAATGCATTGTTCAGCTTAGCGTTAAGGTTGTTAAGGTGTCTTTCTGCTAGGTATCTATCCACACAAATGTAGTTAAAACAGACAGTAGAACCAGTGGTATTCTCCAAAGCTTGTTCCAACTCATCTTTTCTCTCCTGCTTTGACTTGCTTAGTAAAATATACCTGGTCCCATTTCGATCTACGAACCACATTCCATTTGTTCCAAAGAAACCTTTACGTTCCAACCCAAGTTTAATCAACCTGGAATAATCTGCAAGAGTTATAATGATGAAATCGTCGATACTGGTTGGAACGAATGCTGTCACCGGGAAAGAACCCATCTCTGTTATCCCCTGGATTGTGGTGTTTTCAAGCATCAAATTATCTGTTATGTTTATATAAACATCCTCGCCAATCGTTCCGCCTAAAATGAAAAAAATAATAAAAATGCTGAATAATAAAAGTTATGTTGATGAACAGAGAATATAGGTCAATATCGAACATATCAAGTTGAGACTTCATGTGATTTCATTCGACAAAGTAATATTACATTTACTTAAGTTAGCAGGGTACACAAATACATTCAAGCAATTATGATTAAACCCAATGGAATCGAGTTATTTCCCTCGCATATGGTGTCGGGTCATGTCTACATGTGGCCAGTCACAAGCGAAACATTCAAGGTGAAGGTCAAGGGCGTGCCAAGTGTATATGCTGGGAAAACAACAAAAGTCGTTGTTCAAGGTCTAATTGCAGTTTTCGTCACCAATGCACAAAATGAAATGGCAAACATTCAAAAGGACAATGCAATTTAATCAGAAACACTAGTAGGCATATCCACAGTAAAGATCAAGACTTACAGCCCACACAACAAAAAGCCTACTAGAAATATCTTTGAAAAAGCCCCATCCCCTATAATGTATTATGTCAGTATTTAAATATTTACGAAAGATTGATAATATCACTAAACAATATTTCCTTCGTATGCACATCAACAAATTTTCATCTCCCTTTGTCTCTGCAGCTTTTGGTACTTTTCTTTAAAATGAAGCAGAACTTTTTCAAAACACATTTGAGACTGAGATAAAAACCCAAGCATATTTATTTTTATATAATATGGTAGTGTGAACACCGAAAGATGCACTAACGTCGTCGCTGTAAAAATGGGACTACAACCACTTTGTTGGATAGAGACAGTGATGTAGGTCTCGAGACGGGTCTCTCACGTCTGTTTTTTAGGCCTCGGTATCAGGACTTCAGGTCTCGGTCAACCGATTTCTAACAACTAGAGAAGTATTAATTAATACACATGGCTTATGCATGGTGACGAGCGCGGGACCCCAACGGTGTAAAGGCTATTCACGTGAATTTGCATACAACAAGAACAAATTAAACAATTTTGATTTTCCGAAATCGGCATGAAAGGAAATTACCGCATTTTTAGATTAATTACACTGGTATTGACGGCTTATCAGTTATAACTGATCACATACAATGTAGCTGTAAACCAAGTAAAAACTTAATTTAAAACGATTCTTTATCGATCTATAAAGTCAGAGGAAAGTTATCACTG
>JAVFBY010262760.1:0-10543 GCA_034781015.1 Tonicella lineata
TCTGTCTCGTCTTTTATGTTGCCAGTGACGTGAACGGTGGTTTCCTCCACCCATGGGGCTGGCATGCCGTCATATAGGTGAAATACCCATGAGTACGGCGTTAAACCCCAATCAATCAATCAATCAATCAAATCAATGTGGAGTGGACAAATGTTGTTTGTTGCATGTTTCTCAATGCTATACTCTATCCACCCTCATATCATTTGGTAACATGCCTTTCTTTGTTTGGTCGTTTACACCTAATTTCATTTTAGGTCAAATGAAGTTAACAGTATTTTCGTTAGTTTGTGATAACAACCTGCAAAATTTTCTGAACTAGAATCTGTTCATACTAAGAAAGTGTTATCCCAAAATAACGAAAATACTGTCAATCATCACTTTTTAAAAGACACAAAAATCATTCAAATAAAGTGGCTAGCTTTATCTCAGTTTTCCGCAATATCTTTAAAAGCAATACAAACGTGAAACACTATAGATAACAAGGCTGAAAACGTACCAAATAGATATATAAATATGTAAATATTTTTAAAGGTGATTGGTATGTCTGAGATCGAACTTCAAGAGCTTGCACGTCACATGGGTCATGAATTGGCTGTACATAGACAGTTTTATCGATTGCAAGAAGATGTGACAGAACTGGCAAAAGTTTCCAAACTTCTGTTGGCAGTAGAGGCAGGAAAGGCACATCAATACAATGGGTTAAGCCTGGATGACATTGACTTCAATGGTAAAGTTGGAATAATAGCACTAACTCCACTACTTCTGTAATAAGTTTTATGGCCCATCAGTACCGGTTGTTTAGGTTACAAAGTGAAAGAGTTAAGGCTTACTGATATAGAAATAGAATGGTTTCTTGTAATATTTACAGAATCTTGGGTAGAATTTTTGTTTCAACATATTTATGCACCATTCTTGTTGACAGGTTTGACATGGGTGAATTCCTTTGATATTTAGGTTGGCGCCCAGTCATTGGTAAAATAACTTAATTGCCTAAAATATCTTTCCAACCAAAAAAAAAATCACTATCTGAGTGGAAATGGCTTTAAAAGTTCATGGGAGCTTCACGTTGGACTGATGCTCTGAAACCGTTACATTGTGATGTCTTTAGTATGTCCTATCTTATCTGTGTTTGTTACCAGTGGTCACCAGTGTGGTTTATTCGCCTAGTGGGCTGGCAGGCCATCATACGAGTACACAATCTTGTGTACAGCGTTAAACCACATTTGAATACACAAGTCAAACTCATTCCTTGTATGCTAATGGTCCATATTCTTGTTCATTCGTATTTGCAGACCTAGACGAAATGATACACATCGGGAAGAGTGACCTACCAGTTTCCGATGGGCCTGGTGAAGGTAAGTGATCTGTCCTATTTTCAGTTGCCAAAGATTCCCATGCTTGCAAGGAAAATGTGAGATACACATGGTGTCATTAATTACTTAGAGCTGGAAGAATGTATTGTATGTACACTTTTCACATTTAAATAGTAACTATCTAAGTATACTGCCATACCCACCAAATTACATGGATTTATAGTCCAGTAATCAACTGTTGTAACATTAATAGATAATATCTAAATCTTATTTCTTAACATCAGTTGGACTGTCCCGTGACCCGGTCTGTCAGAGCTAATGTTGATTTGATGTCATGTACATGCGTGTGCTGGTCCTTGATGTCAAATGCCAAAATGAGAAAAATGTATATTACAAAATGAGAAGATGTTTATAGTGTATGGTTCAAATAACAGCACATTCAAAACTTAAATTGAATACATAACAGAGTCTTTCATATATTCAGGAAATGGTACACATGTTACATATGGAACAGTAACACATTGTGGTGAGGAACATATTAGAACAGAAGGTGCGTACATGCTATAAGAAAGAACATTAAACTAGAGGATTCGGACCAAAAATTTAAATCTGTTCATTTAAAAATAATATTCTTTCAAGCTATTGTACATAGGCCATAAACTTAAATACATGCTGTACTCTACAAGGCATACATGGGATTGGAATGGATATAGCTTATTTTCCAAGAACAGCAGTTCCATAAACCAGAGCTTTATGACAAAAAGTCTTAAGACCAGAAAAAACAGTTATATTTGCACTACTTAAAGGCCCCCTAACCGTGGGATGACCTAAGTTTGGCTTATAAACAAAAATCGGCGAGATTCTGTATTTTACACTGTAAGACAAAGTTATGAACTTTGTGTTTTTACCAAACACTAAAAGTTTTGATAAGCTAGTTTTCTTTTAAGTCAAACATTAAAATAAGAATTTTTGTGTGACACACAAAAATTCGAACAACAGTTATTTTAAAGTTTGAATGAAAAGAAAAGTAGCTTATCAGAACTTTCAGTTTGTATCAAAAACAGAAAGTTCCTAACTTTGTGTAACCGTGAAAAATACAGAAACTTGACGATTTTTGTTTAAGAGCCAAAATTAGGTCACCTCACGATTAGGGGGCCTTTCATAGCATATTAACATTCTATGTTTAGTACTAAATTTGAAATACTTTGTGGGTATGAACCTGTAACATAGATATTCTACCAATCTTCTATATTCTATTGCTTAGCCTCTCTGTTTCTATCATGGCTAATCCATCCCTTGTTTTCACTTGTTGGGACAAGTTAGGGCATAAAAAGGGTTTCTGTGAAAGTGTTAGAGGATCAGATGTGTGTAAAGTCAAGAATGAAATAATAATACCGATTTTTGGGACAGATAGTCTTTAAGTGGATATCAATATAAACATACATTATGTTACTGTCTTGTTTTGTTTTCAGACAACTGTGAGATTGGTGATAGTGGAGGACAGAGTGGCAATAAAACAGTTCAATCAACTGGTGGGTTTTAAGATCAAAATAGGCCAACGTTTTGGGGACTTGTTTTGGGGAATTGTAAAAAGCTGGTACAAAGTTAAAGTATTAAATCAATTTCTTAATCACTGTATGGCACCATTCTAAACCATTGTATTGTGATGAAAAAAATCCCAATTATTAAAAAAGATCAACATGAACAGATATAATGATAAATCTATTGATTTTTGTATTTTAACACAAAAGCTGTTTGTTTATTTGGTGGGCCTTACCCTATCCTGTGTTTTTGCCTTTGTTATTGCTCTTAATAAACACAACAAATCAAATAGAATGTAAGCTTTAACCAAAACAACAGACGATACACAAGCTAACAAAGAGAATCAGTGACCCAACTTAGCCTTCACCAAGTTGCATTGTTGATTGTCTTATATTTACAGATGCTACTGACAATCAAATGAGTCTGGACAACGAAAGTAACACAGAATACGTGATTCGTCCAATGCTGAGAGGTAGGTTGACATCTCTGATATTTCATATAATTAAATGAAAACATGATCGTTTTTTCTTTATCTTTATTTTGTTAGCAAGCAATGGCAAATATTTTTATTTAAATATATATGTTGACTCATTCAGCAATATCATACCATGGCTCGTCTGCCATACATCAATGTTTGTTGATGGGGCATATTTTGGGAGACTTTGGTGACCTTGTGCCAAGTTTTCCAACAGTAAAAACATATTGTTTTCTCTCCTGTTGCTATCATATTTTTTATGGTGGCCTTCAAATTTTGGTCTGCAATGTCATCCTACTAGTCAAATAGCCTTTAATCATTTGTCATACAGTTATCAAACCAACATTTTTATTAATATAGTTTATAAATAGTTACAATACCAAATTAATAGCTTTGTTTCTGTAGGGAAACGGAAGAAATACACAGAAGAAGACTCCGATTGTGTTAATTCAGATGGCTCTGGTGAGTATTATGTCCTCCATTTGCTGGCTTGTCTGTGCCTATGCTCAAATATGCAGCCGGTTTTACACATATTTACTTCTGACTGTAAATCAAGGCGTATATAAATAAAATCTGGCTGTATGTTATGAGTGTAGCCTGTACCAAACTGGTTTCTTTGGACAAAGTATGGCACCAATTAAGTAAGATTACACACTGTTTATGGAGATTAATTCAAGTCTGATTTTTATGCTTTGTGTTGCTCGATTTAGTTGGAAATTTGATTGGTTAGATAAAGTCTCCATGCCTCTTAATTTGAAAGGAATTTCATGAAAGCATTGTTTTGACAATTGCAGAATGTATTTTTCTTAAAGATTTTTGACATGCCTTTGTTGAAACATTGTTATGATTTATATACAGAATTCAACCCAGAGACAAACACAGACACTGAAGATGAGAATATCCTGCTGAAAAATGACAAAAATAAAGGTGACCATCACTTATGTTGGCGGGTCGTTGGGCGGGAGCTTCCTAATGCCCTGGTGCTGTCGGAGTTAAGGGGCATCAGGAAGTAGATTTTTTTTGTGGTGTCGGTTTTTTTCTTTCTCTTTTTTAATTTTTTTTTTCTTTTTTATTTTATGTCTTGTCTTTCATGTTGCCAGTGACTTGAACGGTGGTTTCCTCCACCCATGGGGCTGGCACGCCGTCATATAGGTGAAATACCCCTGAGTACGGCGTTAAACCCCAATCAACCAATCAATCAATCAATCCTTAGGTCGGTTTATTCAATTCACACCATTTCTCAAAACCTAGTCCGTCATCAAAAGTTATACAGTGCTTTTTTGGCAAAGAATACGAAATACTGTGTACAGACACTTATAATAGGAACGGAAAATGTTTATAACTAGTTATGTAGAATGAGTCTTAATACAGGATTTGATGCTTGTGACTGAAATTTAACCTTAAAAATGTACAATTGAGTATTGAGTTTGTCACAATATGAATCGTAAAATAAAACTCCACAAACTTGTAAAAAATACCACAACCAATATTATACAAGATATATAGGACAAGTTTATCCAACAACAATTCACATACAAATTAATCTCAGAAGTAATTATCTTTATCATCACTCTGGATGTTTGACTTATACATGCTTTATGTTTTTTAGTTAAGGTCATTCGAACAAAGTGGACAGCTATCGAGAAGAAGGCCATAGAAGACTGTTTAATGCAGACAGTTAGAAAAAGAAAGAAGCCCCCTACTAAAACAGATGTGGAAAAGGCCCAGAGACAGCATGAAGTTCTTCGCGGAAGAGAGTGGAAAAAAATAAAATTCCAGTGCTGGGCAATATTTCAGGCGGAAGACAGGAAAAAACTGAAGACAGCCTCCAAGTTGTTTTAAGCACAACACGCTATTTGTGTTCACTGCTGTATTTCCGTGACCTTGTGCTTTTCGGTGTAGAATGACGAAGGTCTGTCCTACCTCTGGCTGTTTCCTTGTGAATGCATTCAACTCGTGTCCAAACTACAGTAATTTGATTGGTTGCACATTTCAACACCCACTCTTCTCTCCCTGGTGTTTGTCGCAACATGCCTTGTTACAGTCAATACAATTAAAATCAGATCCCCCCTCTTGTTTTGTTTGTCGGTATTCTGAGTTCCTCGTGTTGAATTAGGTCAAACTTACTGTGGTTCACGAGGGGTAACAGTTCCAGCAGTCCAATCAAACACTGATAACAAGTGGGCTATGGCAGGCACCAAAACAAGCCGAATGTCGTCCGATTTGCTTCCGTGGGAGCTTTATTGAGATCTGATTTTTATTAGATTGTGTTACAGCGGACCCTATTGTAACATTGCGGCTTCGCTGTGTTGAAAGTGAGACAGAACAATACAATACAAATTGACAAGTAATCTAATTGGCATCAGTTAATACAACAAACAGTGTTTTGGTTGTTGGCATAAACGTTATTCAAGAAGAGACCTTTCTTTTGCAGTGACCATTGTAACAAATTTATTGTGCTTGATGAGATGTTTAAAGGCCCCCTAACCGTGGGGTGACCTAATTTGGGCTTATAAACAAAAATCAACGAGTTTCTGTATTTTGCCCTGTTAGACAAAGTTATGAACTTTGTGCTTTTACCACACACTAAAAGTGTTGATAAGCTAATTATTTTTCTTTTAAGTCAAACTTTAAAATCAGAATTTGTGTGTGCCACACAAAAATTCAAACGACAGTTAATTTAAAGTTTGACTGAAAAGAAAAGTAACTTATCAGAACTTTCAGTTAGTGGCAAAAACAGAAAGTTCCTAACTTTGTCTAACCTTGAAAAATACAGAAACAAAAATCTATTTTTGTTTTGGAGCCAAAATTAGGTCATCCCACGGTTAGGGGGCCTTTAAAGAATTTACATTGGATGTTTATTTAGATTTTTTTCTATGGATACATAGTTGGACTTAGTCATGATGAATCTATAAGGCCTATCTTTGTGAAACATGGTAGCCACATTCACATCAGTTGTACCGATAGTTGTGCCTCTTCCTATTGCCGATTCATCATTTAAAAAATATTTTCTTATTTCTGTGCAGTATGTATTGCATAAAGTAAAAACAAATACCACTTAATATTGGTTTGAAGCTAATAAAAATCCATCATGCCATGTATTATTGATATTGTTTTAATGCATAACACAACTCTATGGTAAGTGAGCAAAATGATGCTCCAATTCATGTCTGCGTTAGAAGTAAAAATATTTACTGGAACTTTTCTTTACATTTTTTCAGACAAGCATATATTCTGTACCTTATTTTGCCAGTATTACCATGGTTACCATTAATTATGTCATAACCAAATCCATTTTTATTTACGCTGTTTATGAAAAGCTATGGTGGCTATTATGGTTTTCAAAATAGATTTCCCTGTTTTTGCATTCTTCCTTTTATAGAACATTCCATGATGTATACCATTGTTTGAAATGTCTTTAGTTACCATGATTATCTCTCGAGCACCCCCTCCCCCCTCACGAGGCGTACTGTAGCAGATGTAATAGTGTTTTAGAATATTGGGACAACCCTGTGGAAATGTGGAAATAAAGTTGGATTGCCATGAATTCTTATGTTTTTTGTGTTGGTATTGTAAAGCAATGTTCTAATCAATAATACTTCAAAAGTGAAATACAAACTACCCGATGCGATTTTGTTCTAAATTAGTAGAGGTAAATTAAGAGAGCTTCATCATGTCAAAACTTACAGATTTTCTGCTTCAGTGTATGAGTTCCATTTGAAAAATAAAGATGGTCATTACGTTTCTACATGAAAGGTTTCTTTCTGGTCACTCTTGTGTTTAATTGCAGATATATCTAAAGAACATAGGCCGATTTTTTTTAATGTATGTTATGAAATAAATTTATTTCCTGTTAAAGGCCCCCTAACCGTGGGGTGAGCTAATTTGGGCGTATAAACAAAAATCGATTAGTTTCTGTATTTTACCCTGTTAGACAAAGTTATGGACGTTGTGCTTTTACCATACACTAAAAGTTTTGATAAGCTATTTTAAGTCAAACTTTAAAATCGGAATTTTTGTGTGCCACACAAAAATTCGAACGACGGTTATTTTAAAGTTTGAATGAAAAGAAAAGTGGCTTATCAGAACTTTCAGTTAGTGGCAAAAACATAAAGCTCCTAAATTTTTCTAACCTTGAAAAATACAGAAACTCGCCTATTTTTGTTTTGGAGCCAAAATTAGGCCACCCCACGGTTAGGGGGCCTTTAAGCGACAATTCACGCACTCATTCAGTCATCCAAGTACTGCGTATATGTTTGAACTATCAAGTGGTTGAGAGTACTAATCTCTGGGTGAATCTACAGCCTTAGCAAATAACACGAGTGATAAACTATTACAACTCCGAACAAGGAAAAACTGTTTTGGGGTGAAAAGTTGGCATTATCTGCCATTGTGCGCACTATGTTAAATACTGAGTGGAACTAGTGGATTTCGATTACAGTCTTAACTCATCTGGCAGTTTTATTCAGCCCAACAGTCGACACCCCATCGGATATAATGCCCAATTTGGCTAAAATGTATTTACCACAGAAGTGTCCCAGGAGATCAATTGATATGAGAGAATATGTCCCTGTAAGATTTATCTCTCCGTGAGAGTGACCCACGTGATCCGTTTTATCAGGACATAATTTGTCCCAATAAAAAAAGAGAATATGTCCCTGTAAGATTTATCTCTCAGTGAGAGTGACCCATGTAATACGTTTTATCGGGACATAATTTGTCCAAGTAAAATTATTCTCCCAAAGTGAGAAAAAGTATTGTTGGGTCTCGGTGTCCCAATAAAATGTGAGAGTATGTCCCTATAGGATTAGTCTCTCATAGAGAGAGGGTGTCCCTTGGGGTCTCTTGACCCAGAGATAATTTGTCCCAGTAAAATTGTCTCTCAACTTCTTTAGTTTTCACAGTATGACTGAAATCAAGGAGTTCTTACGGTCTAGGGGAGGTAACTCTCCCATTTTTACCGTTTATTTGTGAATCATTACAGCAGAACACTCTGTCCCAATTGTGCCGCTGAGAGGCTGACTGTCCAAGAGTGCAGGTGCAATGGGATGGAGAGAGAGAGAGACAGATAGACACACGCGACCAATAATAAGGGCCAATCTGTTTCGCTTGGACCAAAAAACTGAATGACCGATTTTAACAGTTTACGTTAACAGTTTACGTAAATAGTGTAAAAGAAGTAGCAGTTTAAAAAAGAGTTTACAAAAATAAACATTTTATGGAATATATTTTTTTTCCGTAATTCTCAGGAACAAATAATTTGATTATTATTGTTCTACAGAGAAAGAGGGTTCATAATATATATACATGTGCTGCAAAATTCACAATAGTTTATTAGTAAAACGGCAAAACGTAAAATATAAATTTTGATGGTTAGAGTATCATATTATTCTTAACTACAGAAAGCTTATCCGCCATTATTCCCTATATGGCCCACCATTTGAAATGATGGTGGGTAAATGTAACTTATAGGACTACCATTTGAAATCATGGCGGGTCGATTTTTTAGGGCTATTGACCGATCAGAAGGTATTGCGTTCTCTTTCATTTTGAGAGATCCCATGCATGACGGGAATGGTACTTTATGTTCAATCTGATGGGCATGTGCTGTAAACTATTAATTGTAAACCAAATAACACGGTTTTTGCACTTTTAAGTTCAATTTTCGCCCACTCGTTTTCGTCTGCATACTGCCAAGCACTTTTTCTTTAAAATCAAAGTTTTAATTTGTATTTTGAGACGTTCACTACAAAATACAGCAGGCAGTTATAGTATGTGTTGTTGTTGTAGCACTCTACGATAACTAGGTAAAGTGATATACATCTTTGGTCTCCTACAAAGCTTAGCGACAAATAAAAACGACGGGAAACATTCCATTATATATTTTAGGTAACGATGGGTCATTTGAGTAGTACATAGTGTGCTCAAAATTGTTTCAGCTATTATCACGTTTACCGGTTAGTGGGGCTTTAAGAATAAACCAGGTACCACCAAATTCACATGGTCACTGTCGATATGAATTCCTCCTCTCAAGGAAACAGTATTCAGACGAATGACATAAAGTGTGAAACAAAATAATGTAACTGTTCGAAACCCAATTCGGTATAATGATTCTGGACCGGATGTAGAGCAAAACGTAACCGAATATGCACACGACAGTTAATATAAAACTCCACGTATATATAGTTGAACTTTACAATATTAATCTCTATGTTCAGTAGAAATACAATGTAATAGGCCTACTCCGAAACTATCCAGTTTTGACTGAATATATACTATTATGAAACGATCTAGAAAGATCTATAGAAATCGTATCATAGCGAAACGCTTTTTTTAATTCCCAACTGTTGTGTTGAATGGCGTGAACGCGCCACAACAAGCTCGTTTCTGTCGTCATTCAACAAGGCGCCTGGGAATATACGCCGTTTTAAAAAATCGGTTATGGATTTGAACCCGTAAACTAGTTGGGTTTGTAGTTTATAGCTGCCAAGGAAGTGAATGAAGCCATCAAAACAATCTAGCAATGGCGTAACATTAGCGCCTCCGAATGTGCGAGTTTACTACAGTTGTTTTGATAAACCGTTGTGCTTGTCTACGCAGTTCGCATGCTAAAGTAGACAAGTTTAATTGTCTATACACGAGGTGGCTTCGGCTATCGCAGGGGCTGATTTTCCGATGTTTCCTCCCGTTTCTTCCATTTCAAGTGCGGGTGGTTAGGCGGGAGCTTCCTGATGCCCTGGAGCTCTCGGAGTTAAGGGGCATCAGGAACTAAATTATTTTTGAGGTGCGGTTTTTTTTCTTCTTTTTTTCCCGTCTCGTTTTGCATGTTGCCAGTGACGTGAACGGTGGTTTCCTCCACCCATGGGGCTGGCACCCCGTCATAGGTGAGATACCCCTGAGCACGGTGTTAAATCACAATCAATCAATCAATCAACACAAAGAAACTGTTGAGTTTGCGAATCGTTACACAGTCAATGTGACAACCCCCTGATGGATTAAGCAGTATTTTATTTCCAGAAAATTCAGAAATCGAGATTGGCGAACAGGCTAGGAAGTCTAGGTGAACGCGGTTCCCTACAACGTGTGAAATAGGGTAGCACTAGCTCCGGTAGACAAAAATGACACTGTTCTTATTAAACTGTAGCCTATTTATTTCTGATGCAACTACATGTAACATACGAATTATTCTAAAACATCTATTTCGCCTTTAACA
>JAVFBY010262871.1:0-10543 GCA_034781015.1 Tonicella lineata
TAAATTTATCAATTTCTTGACCTCATATAGAGTGCATGATAAGCAGCTTCAGAGACCGCTAATCAACTGTTTCATTTCTACACTATAGTTAAGGGGATCTCCAGTTTCGGAACTATATAGTAAAAAAAAGTGAATTGACTAAAAGCTTTAAATCTTCAAGGCATGTACATATTTATGTTCCTGAGAATCTAAGCTTTTTGAAAATATATAGATATATATGCTTCTGATAGATATTCATTGTCATAATAAGCTTTGAAAAAATATTTTGCTCAAAATCGAGGGGTCCAGCAAGACCTTAAGATGTGCTTTCTCCCCTTTTAACTCATACCTCCATCCATCAATTAACCTATAAATGGACCAGCCTGTCTTAACCAGTCAAGAAACCAGTCAATGACGTAACCAACAAACCAATCGATTTAATAAACATTATAATATTCTTGGCATCTTCTAAATATAAGCCATGGATGCAAACACATTTTGACACATATATTTATAACTGCTATTATTGTTTTTATATGCAAAAACGCAAAAAAGAGACGCATTTATATAACGTGATATTTCTTAAAATTAAAGAAAAGAAAAATGACACAGAATTGAATGAAACAGATTAAAGTTTTCTTTGACTCTCAATTCAGCATATATCATCAATAGTCCAGTATTAATTTATATACTCCTTTTACAAATACATGAACAGTTTTTTTAACAAATATGTTTGTAGTTCTGAAGCAGATTGTCAAACGTGCGATTATAAACTTCGGATTGTGTATTATCTCAGACTTCATAGTTCTCCTCATACATATTAACGTTGGAGGCACTAGAGCAATATTGACAACGATGCCCTATCAAAATCAAGACAGTTTGGTTGGTTGGTTGGTTATTACGCCGCACTTTAGGTTATTAAACTCATATGATGGCATGTCAGCCTGATGGGTGGAAGAAAACCACTAGTAGCGCAACTGACAGCAAACAAACAGGAGACAGAGTAACCAAAGGGGGTAAAAACATGACACTACAACAAATCGGCTTCACGAAGCCCCTTTCTAACAGCTCAGAGAGCACCAAGGCACGGGGACTACCCGCCAATCACCCACAAAAAGAAGCGAGCCAAAAACAGGATTGGTTTTAGAACAGTTTTCCTGTATTATTTAATACTAGGTTTAGTCATAATTGAACACAAATGTTGCTTCTAATCCACAGTAAAAATATCTCACGATAAACTATACAAGAACATTTGCCGTACGATTTATGTTTGTCATATTATATTTGTTTTAGGTGAACACAAGCCTGGAGCAACGATGTTTGTCGTGCGGCAAAACAGAAACTATCGTACCACAAAAATAACTCATCAGGTTTATTTCTCTGCAATTTTTTTTTGTTTTTGTCAGAACGAAAATTTTGTATCCCCTTTGTTAAACAATACAAATGAATGTACCAAAATAAGTAACAGCCAATGTGATTCAGAAGAATTCTTAAATCAAATTAAGATAATTTTATTATAAATTTATCAATTTCTTGACCTCATATAGAGTGCATGATAAGCAGCTTCAGAGACCGCTAATCAACTGTTTCATTTATACACTATAGTTAAGGGGATCTCCAGTTTCGGAACTATATAGTAAAAAAAAGTGAATAGACTAAAAGCTTTAAATTAGTCATCATGGACTCATGATAGATAAAATTTGAGAAATTGTGTTGTTTCCTCATCAGGTCATGTGAAATTGACTTTACCTGCTTTACAGCAAGTACAGAATTGTATACTTTTCGAACGGCATACCGGTACACAAGACTTTCTGAAAAACAAATTCTTTGTTGAAATACAACGCAACCCTGAACGTCATTTGCATTGTTGCATCTCAACTTGTAAATGCTACTTAAACAAGTTACTTACATTATAATTTATGAAAGCACTGGACAAAGTTAATTTAGCACTGCACATTATACTCTATTGTATCTAAAGGATCTTTTTCACATTTTAGCGTCAGACTGTATTTAAAAAGTTCACAACAAAAAAACTTGACTAGAATAAAGCCTGAGTCCCGGTTTGATAGAGTTAAAGTGATAACTTTAATGAAAATAAACAAATAAATGGATGAAGACAAGTATTTGCGAGAAGAATATAGCATTTTAAGAAGGTTGTGTTTGGACAAAAAAAGGTAGGCCGTAATACACGGTCTACGTGACTAGAAGAAAATGTTACCCGCTTTTGCAATGCAAATACCAAAGACACAACTACCCCGTTTTAAATCACATAGAGTTGTTAAAATAAAATAAAAAAATCGCAGCACAGTTTAATAGCTATCCATCCTCTTTACCAAATACACGTGAAGAAAGATTAAACGCTTCCGGTCGTTTGGGTTTTTGTAAGTCTAGCCCATTTAACAGTCTTTCCATGTGCTTTAACTCACGACCAGAAGTACCTTCCCTTGACGACGAATGCGCATGGGAGTGTGCATGGGCATGCGCATGTGAAGTAGGTGGAGATTTACTTAGAGTTCCGGACAACATATGACTATTGTGTGAACTGTCCATGTGATGAACCAGCGAGCTTGAATTGGTACGTACAGGTCCAACTTCCGGTTCTGTGGATGAGCCACGCGCCTGTGGGCGTGAACAGAGGTGGTGCACGGTAGCTGTGGGACACGAAGCCGAAGCCGTGGAGGAACGGGGAGAACTAGGTAGATTATAGGGTGAAAAGCGATGCTTTGAGCGGGCATTTAACATTGGTCCCATTGACATATTTGGCAGCATTTGAGAGGAATGGTCTCCTAAACCCATCATGGATCCCATCATACCGTTAGGACAGAACAGCTGTGAATGAGCTGGGTGTCCGCTCATATTTAACAAGTTCAAATTTTGCGCAATGGCCGCCTGAGTGTAAGTTGGAGATAGACTAGACAAGTCGATCCCTGAGTTATTGGACACCATGTTATAATAGGGCAATGACATTAAACCTTCGTTGTGAAAGTGAGAAGCGCTGTTGTTAAGCAGCATGTGACTTAACTGGGCTGCGAAGGGACTCGAACCATCGTGATACGCAGATGGGTACATAAAGGAAAAAGCCGGTGGGCACATTGGACCGTTAATCCGAGGAACAACTTCTTTAACTGTCGGCTCGCCAAGACGCCTTGGTTCAGGTGAAATAGTCTTTTCACTTTCAGCTTTCCCATCGATTGGGCCATTTGCCGAACTTGCCCCTTCATGCTTGTCGACGTCAATTCTCTGACGACCCGGGCTGCTTCTCTCATTAGAAAGTTCATTTGATTTGTCCTTCTTGTCACTGTTAAGGATACTTATACTTCGATGCAATTTCTGATTGTCAGCTGTTTTCTCTTGGTTTTTAATCTCTTTGGACGATATTGGACTAGGCGTTCTTAATGGTCGTCGTGTGTTTAATTGAGAGACTGAAACTTGATCCCTCTCTTCACTGGAGTCGCTCATATCAGAATCTGTATCAATCTCATTGTTCCCTGCGCAGTTCGACTCCACACTTGTTTTTCTGATATACGGATTTATATCTGAATCACCTGAAAGAAAGAATATAAAATTTAACAACATATTCACTGTCAATTCACAAAGTGGAAAAAATTATGTCTTTTTGGCAAGGCTATAACATGGTCGGAAGGGAAATGTCAAGAAAATTATGGAGTTTCTATTTCAAACCTAAAAAATTATATCTGCATTATAATATGGTCAATTTTCAAAGTAAAAAGCACAATATTTAGATTCAATCAACGTAAAAAAAAGGTTTAATTTGTAAACCTACTTTCTCTGAATATATACCCTTAAATTTTTTTTACGTAATCTTCCAGTTTTAAGAAGACTTGGTGCATACTGCAAAGCATGACGCGAAAAGAGTTAAATATGATAATGTCAATGACATAATGCAGAGATAATACACCAATTACATTTGTCACGTAAAAAGCAAATCTAAACAAATATTGTAAATTTTTAATTCTGATATGAATTTAATTTTTTTAATATGTCATAGTGAACAATGCACATTATAGTCCGTGTCAATAGAACCTTCAGTGAGCTAACGTTTATTGATGTAAAAAAAAAATCGGACTTTTAAATAATCTTAACAAAAGCTGCTTACGTAACCTGCATATTAGCCAATCAAATGAGAGAAAAACTGTTTACGTAACATATCACCTACATATTAGCCAATCAAATGAGAGAAAAACTGTTTACGTAACATATCACCTACATATTAGCCAATTAAATGTGACATATCACCTATGGTATATATTATCTAATTAAATTTGAATACACCTTGTCTAAACAGATATCGGCCTTAGTGCATTTCACAACGATTTTACAACCATTTTTTTTTTAGGAAATGTTAATATGCCTATGCTCTATATGCAACCCTGCTTTAGCAAACCGTTTTGTCACTTTTATTCGACATATGTGCAATTTAATTGTGAAATAAAAATTTAATTTTACATAATGTTAAAAAGATTTGCACTTTTGTGGAAAAGAATTTAACATATTTTAAAAAAGAAAACTTTTATTTCACATAAATGATAATCTTTTTCAAGAATTCCACATGTGTGAAAAAGATTTTCACCAATGTACAATAAAAACAAGAAGAACTGTACATATATATATAATTAATGCATATGTGACAAAACGGCTTGCCATTCTCTTCTACCTTCAGTGTTGGATTAAGCGTTTAAACCCATCGCAGACCCATGGAAATTAAATTAATCTATGTTTTTAAATACTTATCATTTATATTTATGACACAAAAGATGTCGTGAAATGATAGTAAGTGTTTCCCTTGATTAACGGGTGTTTACTTCAACCTTTGAGACCGCCATATATGATGGAATTCAAATTAAACTGAATGAAATTATCGCACTCAAATTGAACTGATGAACACAGATTTAAAACAACATAAATACAAACAAGTTAGCATTGCGAGACATACCCCGTGGTCTGCAGCAAATACGAATCGTGTGGCTGCAGGCACAAATGTCAAGGTGTTGAAACATGTGTTAATAATACATTTTACAACACTTTGACATTTTTGATGTGTGCATGTATAAACAGATACGTATCATGTGGCTGCAATCTTTGATGCATTTGTAAACTCGCTTTTAAAGAAAACTACTGTAAAATTTTAAATTCCCGCTCCTTTATGACTTGCTAAATAGTCCATTTAGGGGGTGTTGCATCAACAACAACAACAACAAAAAACGCGCCAACAAGAAAGTGGATAAGTCCTTGTGGGTAACCATGTGGGTAAAAATATAGTTTTATGGCATTATGCAACACTTTTTCTGCCATAGTTAAGTCTACGACCAGGACTGAACATGCTTGCTGTTAACAACAACGCATACGCTACAGTCTTGTAGCAAGCTAAAAACTGATATATTTAAAGGCCGAGAAATCATTAAAATATGTTGCCAGAAAAATCAGTTTTCAGTTATTTAGCTGTTTTTAAACTTCCCCTTAATTCTGCTTTTAGTTCTTTGAAAAATAATGATAACTTATTTGATTTTGCCATAACGCAAAAAAGAAAATGTTTTGGATGACCGTGTCACTTTAAGCATAGCGCACCTTTTTCTTCTGGTGTTAAAGAAGTTGTTTGTGACGTCATTGCCATCTGATCATCATCCGGGTCTATGACACAGATATCCATGTCTTCGTTGTCTTTATCACCAGTGACGTCATCATCCTCCTCCTCGTCGTCATCAGGATCTGTTTCTACACGTAACATCTCAGATCTCTTGTCTTCCATGGAAACATGGCTGTGCTGTGAATGACTCATTGTGGTTCCTGAGATCAGAGGTCGTCTGCGAATTCAAGAAATAAAATTGCTGCTATAAAATAAGTATAATGAATAAAATGTATGTGCATACGTTTTATAAAAACAAATATAAAAAGAAAATTTGTGGAATTGAATCAATTATTTAAAAACCAAGTTGGCACTGCGAGAGATACCCCGTAGCATGCAGCGAATACGAATCCTGGGGCTGCAGTCACATGTATTATTAATACATGCCTCAAAGCCTTGCCATTTATGCTGTTTACATTCATAAACTCGTTTTTAAGAAAACCACGGTAAAATGAAAAACTCCTGCTGTGTTATAATCACTTGCGTATTTCGATCAGGTATTTACTGTCAAATTTTCAGAACAATCCCTGCATTATTTACAGAGAAAGGGTCCATTTAATTTGTTTAACATCAAGAATTACGAAAAGAACTACAACAACAACAAAAGCACCAACAAGAGAGTGAGTTAGCTCTAGTCCCCGTTAACCACGTGTTAAAAAAGTAGTTTGCCTCTTCATTGTACCCATAACTCCAGATTTGGTCAAGTGTTAAACCAACATTATACATTTATACATTATATAGACCTACTATTGCAAATACTTTATATCAGAATCATAAAACCCCAAAATCATTAAATCACGTTTATTGTTTAGTTTATGAAAAAAGAAGCTTCATAAAAAACGTCTGGCTATCGTCTGAGATAAAATACTTTGATGGAGCTGCAGTTGTTTCGAGTATAGTTCTGCCATAGATAAACTATTGTATCGAGTTATCACGTTATATGTGTCCAGCAGACGGCAGGGAGACATTGTAGGCAGGAGATAGTTTTTAAGCTATCATGATAAATGAGGCGAATAAAGCCTTGTGAAACCTTGTCTCTGATCAGTCGACAGGATATCTGACAGAAGCCTTCATCCTTTGGGACAACATGTATTATCATGGCGC
Organism: Tonicella lineata; assembly: GCA_034781015.1. Taxonomy (NCBI): domain Eukaryota; kingdom Metazoa; phylum Mollusca; class Polyplacophora; order Chitonida; family Mopaliidae; genus Tonicella; species Tonicella lineata. The sequence goes on from JAVFBY010262871.1 coordinate 6,728, forward strand.
TTTGGCGAAAACTGATCCCTTCATTATTACAGGTGATCAGCCCATACCTGTGGAAATAGGTTTGTTAAATGATAAAATATGGAACGCTCTCCTTCAATAAATTTTACCACCAGAGACTTTGTTGCCGGGCAATAAGACGCCTTAATGGCCCTCTCTGAGAGAAACTGATTAAATATAGATAGGTAAAATGTGAAACAAAGTAGAACAAAAAAAGTAAATGCACTTACTTCTTTTCGCGTTTTCCGCCACCCGTGTCGCGAAATCCCTTCGCGAATGGATTATGATCGATCTTCAATTGAGTGATCTGCGGACAAAGAAAAAATAAAATAATTTTTGTGTCGTTTAGAAAGTATACCATTAACAGTATTTTCGTTATTTAGGGATAAACCTTTTCTTAGTGTGAACAGATTCTAGTTCATTTGTTTTTTTAGGCATTTAGGAGTTGGTAGGGATAAATAATAAAAGATATATATGGATTGTAAATTCCTTTTTTAATATTAAGATTCCGACCTTTAGGCGTAAATGCTAACACCGTTACCAATCATACGATTGATAGTTTGCAAAAATAAAATATATGTTTACAGGTCCAGTTAAGTGGACACGTAAGAATTACATTATTTACAGGGGTAAACAAATATATAATTTTGTAAACTGTTGATCATATGCTGGATAGGTGTTAGTCTCAATCTTAATAAAAAAAGAAATTGCAAGCCATGTATTTCTATCATAAGTTAGATTTTAGTTTAGAAAACTTTGCAGGCTTAGCCCCGTGTGGGAATCGAACCCACGACCGTCTGTGTCAGACACTATAGTCACCAGCGCTAACTGCCGGCCACAAAGGAAACTGGTCTTCTCTGAAATTTAGAATCAGTTCTTAATAACGAAACTACTGAAAAATACAAACATGTAAATAGCATTCTTTATTATAAATATATAATTGATAAATCTTCGGAAATAAATGTTTGCATGCATCCAATATGGCTCGAACCCGGAACTATATTGCCAATCAGGACTACGGGCTGAGCTATAAATATTTGGGGGAGCTAATGTAGGTCTGATTTTAATCAGACTGGACTGCTGTGTGACTGCTTTTCCAGTTCATTTCTCATGCACATACTGCATCGAGGGTTGATATATTTCAGGTCACTTTTCACACACATGTATTTCACAAAGGACTACTTTTTGTGCGTTCAAACCCGACCGTAAACTTAGGCTCCCTATATAAATAAAAACAGCACATGGCAAGAACCGCTCGACAATACAAGCGACTTTTTTCTATTCTGGTTTCAGTTTGGTTTAGCCGTTCTTGTGCGCTGTCTTAGATGTTCCAGTGTTACAAGCATAATATAATAATAATAATAATAGTATTTATTTCAGCACGGACAGGCTATCAGTACAAGCTGCTTTTCATAGAAGCCGTGAAGCATGCATTTAGAAAGACCCAATTCCATATATTAATTTGTCAATGTGTAGTGAGTGTGTATGCTATATAGTTATGGCAAACAAACACGCTGTTTTATTATACATCATCGCTTCCACTATGAATCATCGAAAGTATACCTGCCCAGCTCAAGCTTTGATTAGCCGAGCGGATGAAATCACTCAGACACTAGTCCGTCTTCATCGCTTCTAACCGCTGAGATATTGATGCTTTAATTAGCCCATTTCTAGAGATCCCTCTCCGTGCTAAAGAAAACCAACGGAAGTGATGTATTTAGACAACAGCGTCTCGGTAGCTTCAAAGGATCAGTGTTGTAAGCGAGAAGTCTCTCGGCGGAGTTTTTCTATGTCTTATAAATCTCTCGCAATTTTACAGCTAAACTGCACAATGTCTTCACAGTAGGAAAGGAATTTATAAGTTTGTAAAACAAACAAACGCCTAATTAACTCCTTCAATCAGCAATAAGTTATAAGGCTCAGTCCTTTCCAGCAGTAGTCCAGGTAGCCATGGTACCATCTTTATTATATTCCGTGCTATAGGGCAATGGGTAATATCCATGCATATTGAGTGCTTGAGAGTATTCTAGCAATATATTGGTATATAATTAAACTTTACTTCAGCGATGTTCTCCAGTCAACAATTATACTTTTAAAATGACATTGTTATCTTAGCTTTTTCTTAGTCCGACTTTAAAAAAGTGTTTTAAAGTGTTTTAAAGCTACACGTTCACCCACTATTTAGCCCTTTTGCGTTTTTGCAGAATTACATGAGTTTAAAAATATATTTGGCAAGAAGTAACAGTGGGATCAACTTTTTGTTAATCCCCCAATCCAAGCTTTGTTTGCTAACTGATATTTCAAACAAAAAAACTGAAAACTGTTTTTAATTTTCATTGTAAAATAATGTTTTTGTTTTTTCTAAACTTTCACTTTACCTACAAAGCTTAGGGTAGAATTAAAGAAAAGCTTCTAATTATGTGCGTCCTTAATTGTGTCCGACAACATGTCCGGACCGCCATACCACAGTTACTATTTAACATATCGCCTTGACACTTACAGACAAACATATTCTTTATATGTAGATGTGCAATGTAAAACGTTTTCCGCAATTTATGTAAATTTATACCTAAATTATGCAAATTAGATGTATGTCAAGCCATGCGTCCAACATACCTTGTCCTGGCCATACTGCAGTTACTAGCTTTGACACTTGCACACATTACTACTCTCCATATGCAAATGTGCAATGCAATACTTTTCCCCGGATTTCTGTGAATTTCTGCAAACATTATGCAAATTAGTTATCAATTATTTTGTCTGGTCCATATCTCTATATGCATGGGGGTGGGGGTACATTCAAGCAGCCTAGGATTGCTTCTTTTCTAGTTTTTACTTCCATTCAAATATATCTACAACAGTGATGCATTAGTATTGCATGCTTCATATCTTATTTAGTGCGACAGTGTCACTTTGAATACCAGATTCTGTTCTGCAGCCATACCTAAGGCCTAACAAAAAAGTGTTGTGTTTCCTCCAACCCGACTTGCCTGACAAAATAGTTCCTGACCCAAAATGTTTGAAGGATGTTCAAAGAAAAAAATATATATACATGTATTAAACGGCCTTTTACATTTTAATAGAAAGATCAATTATTTTTTTAGCATAATTTAAAAAAAAACGCTTCAATTATAAACCTAAATAAAATCAAATATTTCTTTCGCTCATATTTCCAGCCCCTAGTCTACATATCAGTCGAATATTGCAGAGTCATTTAAAAAAGGTGAAGATAGCCTGGACGTTTGAAAAAAAGATATATGATCGACAAATAACAATTCTTGTCAACGATTTTCCATCTGACTTGTTACGCGTATTCAACAGAAAGACATTTTATAATGTGAAATATCCTTAAATGGTAGGGTGTTTTGAAGCATCAAACAAACTACAGTACACATAATGTAAACAAAGAAAGCAATTCTATATTCCTATTCTTCGCATACAAATTAATAGAATAATGAGAAAATGAAAAAAAAAAATCCCTGTCTGTCTGGTTGGTGTTTTTTCAGGCCGACAGAGGAAACAAAACATTGTTTTTTCTTTAGGCTTAATAAAAAAGAGGTTATTACCTTAACAGTAGCTATCCATTTTTTTCATAAATAAAAACACACTAGTATATTTTCTTCCCTTTTTTCATGTTACATATCTTCATTCAGTAGCCTCTTAGGTAGCTTTGCCATGTCCTACCCACCGCAACAAAAAAGACAGACGATACATGCCTTTATATAAGTTCAGACTTCTTGTCTTCAGATACATTATTCCTTGAAGAAGATCTACAAAGCATTTTATTTTGGTCTTAACAGTGGTTAGTTGAATTTAACC
>JAVFBY010262982.1:0-10542 GCA_034781015.1 Tonicella lineata
GATTTACAAAGGGCACTTCCCTCTTTTCCACCCCTAAAATTTCTTGCTGCCATCGTTAAAGTGAACTATTCTTGATAGTTCAACAATAATAAGCAAATACAATCAACCAAACTGTCAATCAGCAATTAATTTTAACAGCCTGCCTTTTGTGATTATACACTGAAAACACTGTTGCAAAATGTTTAATGCAAACTTTAGATCATCCTGAAATTTTAGGGAAAACACAGCAGTATCACCCCATGATGATGATGTTCCCAATGGTCTAGCAGCGTCTATGTGATGTGACTAATTGCCCTTAACAGGGTGGCCAAAGCCGATCATCTATGTCGCGTGCATGCAAATGTTTCTACATTTCGACACAGATATTGCATTACTTTTTTTTCGTGAGTTTCGCGAGATTAAATCATCATATTTTCAAGATTCTAGTTTTTACCATTGTAATATTTATGAAAGCTGCCCCCATTTACAATAGCAAAACCTAGTAACTCATTTTCCCGCCAAAATTAACCTAAATTATGGCCAAAATTTACAGGCTAGAATTAGGGGATCCTGTTAAAATATGTAAAGGAATAATCAAATCTTCTCGAATGGATGCGGCTTTAATATATATAAAATCAGTTTTTCCTTGTTTTCTCGAAATCAAATAAAAGTGAGTTACTAGGTTTAACCTTTGGACGGGAGAAATGAGACATGCAGCCAGTTCTACTAGGGCTTTCTAAAACGACATTTAAATGACGTCAAAGAGGGAAAACGTTATGAAAGGGCACACATTTTGATTGTTTGACGGGAGTCACAGGCCCATCCCACATATGTTTGTAGGAGTAATGTTCTCACCCAGGTTTTGCAAGAGTGTTATATTGGAACGCATTGTACGAGCGGTTGATTTAGCGGTAATGCTGTTAAATTTCTTTCATGGATTTTACATGAAGGGACAATTTGTCTTGCACTGTATAAAAGACAATATGATAGTCTAAAGAAAGGGAGATAGCACTCATAAAACGTTATGTTTTGCTTTATTGAGTCAGTGTAACCTGGTTTTAGTAGCTTGTAAAGTAATAGACGATAGAAAATAAATATATGCTATTCAATGTAAATATTGATACCGCTTTAAAAAGTGATTGTCAAAAAAAGACACTAATTTGACATTTATTGATTGGTGTTTAACGTTGTGTTCAGGGATATTTCATCTACATGTATGTGACCGTGTGCCAGTCAAAAGCGTGGAGGAAAAACTCCTTGATGTCACCGCCAACAATAGAAAAAAGGACCTGATAAGGGCAAGACATCATAACAAATCCAACTTCCTGATGCCCCGTTGCTCTGCAAGCACCAGGACGCTTCCACCTAATACGACAATGAACAGGTTAAATTCAACTAGTGCTTTGTTATACAATGTATTTTTTTTATGAATCTCATCTACTACGCAATGATGTAGATTATAGATTTTCTACATTACCATTGTGCTATATTTATTGTCTGATCTCCATTAATTGATACTTAGAGGAAACACTGTCGTACGTGTCTATAAAGGAAGTCTAGACAACAAAAATCGGCTAAAAACAACAATGCTAGTGGAGCAGAGGAAGCTTTCACAAAATGTGCTAGACAAAACATATCGTACATTATTGATTTGATCATTTTGTTTTATGGCATTTTGTAAAGGTAGCAACGGGAATAGATCTATGTTTGCAAAATAGTATTTATTTAGAGTATACTATCAATCTATCATGGCCATGCACTTTATATTTCCAAAGACTGTACACATAGACCCAGGCCAGATTTACAGAAGCTGAAGGAAAGCTACATGCAGTTTATTAGATGATCTAGCATCAGAGGATGTTGTTGTCACTTTTTTTTATTTTAATATATAAAAATGTCACAGTAATCATAGCAGATAACAAGATACCCAAGTAAAGAAGGCAAGATACCAAGTAAAAAGGCAAAATACCAAGTAAAAAGGCAAGATACCAAGTAAAAAGGCAAGATACCAAGTAAAAAGGCAAGATACCAAGTAAAAAGGCAAGATTCTCAAGTAAAAAAGACAAGATACCCAAGTGAAAAGGCAATACCAAAGTAAAAAGGCAAGATACCCAAGTAAAAAGGCAAAATATGCAGGTAAAAAGGCAAGATACCCTAGTTAAAAAGCAAGATGCCCAAGTAAATAAATCAAGGGATTTATGGCAGAACTACTGGGGAAATAAAAGGGACATGATCAGAGGAAAAAGGGCATACTTTTGCCTAGCCTTCATAATATTATGGATATTTAAAAACAGATGTTCAAAATCAACCAACATTCCCTTGAGTTACATTGTAGTTTAGATTTTTTTTACCAAGTCATAAGCATGTTAAGTTGTGAACAAATAAAAGACATAACTTTATGGATTTCTTTTTCTTAATTGCTGTAGCGATATTTCTGTTGCTATAGTGAGAGCTATTAGGTCTCAGCAGTTGAAACTTGAAAGTCATGTCTTCTTTTATAACCATATTAAATCAAAACGTTAAAAATTCACAAAAAAAAACAAAACAATATGGTCATATGGTACTTAAAGGTTACAAAATGATGATGTGACAGCCAAAATTGTGAACTTTACACAGAATATTTCAAACTTGTTTTGAGTGAGGTTTACGTATATGTTGCTAACACTCCTATGACGGCCTGCCAGACCAATGGGTTGATTGATTAACGCCGTGCTCAGGGGTATTTCACCTAAACATGCCAACATGCCAGTCAATATGGGTGTAGGAAATGACCCTAGATGTCACAGGCAACATTGAAGACAGGACAAATACCGAATATCCCAATAACTGGCTTCTGATGCCCCTTTATACCTTTGAGACAACGAGGGCATCATAAATCTCCTGCCCAAAACACGTCCAATGGGTGAAGAAAACTACCCTCAACATCATAGTCAATAAACGAAAGGCAAGGACAGACCCAAAAAAGGACACCAAGCTCTGAGTATCTGAAGCTGTAGTCAGTCTCCCACCGGACTACCTAAAGTAGAACAGCTCTTCTTAAAAACTTCTTCTATGTACATATGAAAACACAAATCTCAAAAACTAAAAATTTGCTCTAGCAGACAAAAAAGTTTTAAAATGATAAAATATAATTTTAAATAATCCCAAAAATTAAATAAACAAAAAATGTTTTTAAAAAAAGTTAACAATATTCAACAAACATACTGTTATGTCAAATTTTCTTTAAAATGTTAGCACATGGAAATGTCTTAGAAGTTAAACGTTTGTCAATTTGATAAATTACAGTTATTTATATGCTTGTATACAACTCTATACATATGATATTTAATTTGTACATATGGGTGTATGGTGAACAATTTACTCAGTTTGTGTAGTTTAATATGAGAATGTTATTAAAAATCTTAAAATATTAAAGGGTCTCCCAAGTGGGTTTGAAGTTTGGCCTAAAAGGTTAAATTTATAAATATAACACGATGAACTAACTTTTAAAAAAAGTCACATATTTTTCAGATTCTGGTTAAGTGTCTTATTTAACATTCTACTTATCCAACATTCCCCTGGTGACGTCACTGGCTTAATAGTATTATATTGTGGATTAAAATCCCCTTACTACGTCACCTGATTTTTTAAGCCTACTATCTTTATAATTTATGCGAATTTTTCATGAATTTTTTTAAAAATTGTACAGCAGTTAACAGTGTTTTTAAGACAATTTGGTGGTATAGACCATTTGGGAGAACCTTTAAAGCCTTTAGTAGTTAAATGCATTTTTACATACCTCTTTCGTTTTGGTTTTTTAAAATCAGCCCTTAATTTTCAGTCAAACATTGTATCTGTAACAAACAAAATTCCCTCAAAGCACCCGACGCAATCAGCGTAAAACTTGTGTACCTTTATTGACAGAAGAGCTCCGCAATATCGTGCTTAAGAGACTGGAACTTGCATTGATTTTGTACTCCTGTAAGTACGTACTCAATACGTTTTATAACCACAGATTTTGAGCACAACACAGGGGAGCACGATTTCAAGAGCTTGAGCACCGACTCAGCCTTGATTATACAGGTTTTGTATAACTTCGGCCCCTGAATCAGCCATTAAGTCTTATTTCCTATCAGAATTTATCTCTGATTAGTGTAAAAGACGTTAATATGATGATTGATTTTTTAAGGAAATTTTTAGGGCGAAATTATCAATCGAAAGTCTGCAAAAACTAAGGTAATCTACATACGACCGTCATAACTGGGAATACGCTACACGTAGGTGTATATTTTCAGTCATCCCAAGGCTTGCAAGATGAATGATTGGCGGACTCCCGTTCCTTTAAGAGACTGCTCATTATATATATCGCCATGCTCTGGTAAAGTGTCGCCGTTGGTGGTAGATTGTTTCATGACATGTTCTTGTCTTTATACAAAAATCTAAAATGAATTTCTTGAATGTACGTTAATTACACTGATCATAGTTAATAATAGCGTATTGGATTCGGCCCTGACTCTGTGTGCCTGTATGTGCATGTGCTGAATAATAAATTCTTGTTAACCCAAAATGTGTCAGAACATTCCTCTTAGAGCAACGAATAAGTGATTAAATTCTGAAGGTATATAGGAGGAAGTTTTTGTTCTCAGATGCTTTCATTCTGCATTGTACAACACATGTAAGTGTTACTGTATCCTGTGAATATATAGAGCCTACCTGGCGCATCTAATACTGCTAAAATACCGCTTTAAGAGATATATGTTTTTCTCATTTTTTCATTTGTTTTAACAGAAATATATACATAGATTTTATTAAAATTGTGTTAAACAATATTTATTGTACAAATGTATAATATTTATTATGACTATAAGTGGCCAAATAGATGCGAATTATAAAAGTGTTTTTATAGATGAGTGTTACAGTTCGACTTTTGAGATTTACCTTCTCCAAATATAGAAACTGCCCGTAATGCATCATTTTAAAAACTGTAGGCCTACTCTTCTAAATATTCGTGTGTGCTTCGTCACATTATATGTTATAACAGGGTTCTTGGTCCCACAATGACGGTTAGCCTATCTAAATGGGAGTTGCATACAATTACATGTACTTCTAGATAATAGACTTCTGATATTGCAAAAGTAAGTCGCACTGACATAATATTATTTGTGCCAGTAATTTGTATTATCATATGACTTGGTGATTATATCCTGTTTTCCGATCACTCATTGGCTTAAATGTATCACGTGGTCAGTCGGTAAAACATCGGTTAAAATTAATCAAAGTTGTCGTCTGCTTCGGTCTCTCCTGAACAAAAACAGCCATTAATTTTGGCCTACTAATGGAAGTAAGATTTTAAAAAACAGTATTCTAATTTATAGATTGTCATATAATAAAACAGTTAAAGAGACATGGGCGCCCAAATTAATGTATTTTTTGGCGTAATTATAGAATTTAGTCGTATATTTCACGGGTTTTATAGACATTCGTAACTCAGCATCAATACGGCTTGTGAGCTTGATAGGCGAAATTCCGCTTTTATTCTTGCAAACGATTGTAGCTAATAAAACCATACCTTAGCGATGTTCTTCGCTCACTATAAACTGTCGCCAAACGTGACACAGTAGGAGCTTTATGAATCGAGTGACGAAAAATGGGACTCTAACAAGGTCACGCCCTCTTTACTTCGAGTTAGAATTTTAGCATGATTTCTCTTTGCTCGTACACACTAACTACTCAATGAAAAAAAATCATTTCGACGGTAGTGTTTTATTTTAAGGACAAATGTTAATACTACGTAAACTCATAGCAATCTGAATTTGTTGATAAAAGTGATTATGGGCGCCCATGTATTTTAATTCGGTCTACATCAAGTTATAGAGACCGACGGCAGTGATGAAGAGACCTGCTGTCGGTCTCTATAACTCAATGTAGGCCTTATAAAAACTCCAAAACTGTATAATATTACTCTGTATATTAATTGTAGTCAATATTTTTCTATTTGATAAATCTATAGTGCCAGAGTACTTGTCGGACATCAACAGTAGCGCCGCCTGCCATTTTTCTTTCGACGTGGGAAGTGACATTGTAAAAAGAGGCAAACTTTGGGTGTACCTTAGGCCTTCCAAAACGCTACAGAAAACGGTCACGTATCTGAAGGTGTTTGAACTGGGTGCCCTTAAAAAGATGGGAGGCAGGACGACACGGACTTTGGTGAGGAATAAAAAGATTCATTTGGAGCGAGCCGGTGGGTGGCATCATTTTGATATTGTTGACATCGTGGACCGCTGGTCACTTCAACCGCTCAGTAATTTTGGTTTGGAAATCGAGGCCTTCGACCACAATCTACGTAATCTCGTTGTTATTCCCCCTGGACTAGGACCAGACGCTGGTTATGTAAGTAGTTAAAACCGTTAAGATTGTTTAATTTAGGTTGAAAATAATTAAATATTTACTGTCTCATCACAATGCAAGCTTTGATAGTGACAGAAGTAACTTTCCAATTTTATTTAATAATTTCTGAAATATTTTCCAAAAGTATGTCGCACTGGCATAGGGAAGTCGATTGATTAAAACCCGACAAATCATCATGTTCTAGATTAACTCTCATGGACAAGTTTTCAGTGGACTATAATCTCGAGTTAATTGTCGTGGGTGAGTAACATCCCGAGAAGTCAACAACCACTTATATAAGACAAAACGAGTAAACCTTTGCTGGGCAGAATCTATAATTCAGTGCATTTCGAAGCGCAGATCTTTGAAGTATGCAACTCCCATTTAGGTCATGTTCACGGCATTGGGGTCCGGCAAATAATATTGTCGTCAGATTTCAGCCAGTTGACTTTTGTCAACTCTGTGACTTGCAAGCTTACAATCTGCGGACTGCTTGCGGACTGTCAGCTATTGTTCCCAATCGATTTTCCTGTGCGCTACGTCACACCAGTGACCATACGTTAGGCCTATAACAGAGTGCTCGATCCCCAGTGCCAGTGAACCTATCTATATGGGAATTGCAAATTTCGATTCCATAGACTTCTGATCTTACTCCCTCTCTTGTTGGCGCTTTTTTTGTTGTTCTTGTTGTTGATGTAACATTAACTAAAGGACTATTTCCCTGTCACAAACGTTAGGATTATTCTGAAAATTGGGCAGTATGTACCTGATAGTAATACATAATAACGGAGCCGGAATTTTTAATGCTACCATGGCTTTCTTAAAAAGCGAGTCTATAAATTATATTGTATTATTAACACATGACTCAACATCTTGACATTTGTGGCTGCAGTCGCAGAATTTGTATTTCCTGCAGCCCATGGGCTTGTCTCGCAGTGCGGGTTTGTTTTATTCCAACGGAATTGTTTTACTCTATGAACAAGCTGTATTACTATGTACAATTTTTTGGACGTTTTACATGCATATTGACGAACCCGAATTTTGTGAGACCGTGTCCTTATAGATGCAAAAGCATTTCTGAAAATATTAAATCCCGCCTTGTACTTGTCCCAATCGGAAGGCTACCTAACACTTTACTTTATGTTTATTAGCATTGCCAATGTTAGTACAGTTGGAACAATGTTTTATTAAAGCGTATACTGTATTACAATTGTAATAATATTCACGCCAGAGCGTAGCTGAAATACTGCTGAATGTGGCGTAAAACACAAATCGATCAATCAGCCAACAGATTAATCATTCAACCAATCGAGATTAACATTTTAAAATAAATAATGATGAATCAGCAGCTGAGTTCAACGCGCTAACGATCAAATCATGCAGTTAATTTAAAACCCAACCATGATTTAGTGTTAAACAGGAAATCTTGATGAACTAATGGTTACAAAAAAGCTGGCAACCGATAAATTACAAGATGTTAAGCTCCGTGCAAATGTCTTTACAGGAGCACACTAATTTGCCATTTGTCTTTCTCTTTGTACAGGAGCCGTTCCTAGCTATCCGTGTGATACAGAACTACCGCCATCGATCTAAACGCGAAGCTGGCAAAGAATGCAATAAGGAGATGAACTTGTGCTGTCGTCGCTTTCTAGAAGTCGACTTCCAGGCTTTCGGATGGACTTTCGTCGTGTCTCCAAAGAAATTTGTCTCTAATTTCTGCAGTGGCGATTGTCCCTTGATTTACCGCCAGGTTAGTCCTCGGACTCATCTGCTGAAAAACGTGAATGCTTCTTACGAATCTTGCTGCAAAGCTTCTTCCACAGGCCCCTTGCAAATGTTGTACAGGAAGAACGCTACAAGTTTCGCTGTTGACTACATACCAGGCATGATTACAAAAACTTGCTCCTGTTCTTGAAATTGCTCATGGAGCTGGTTTGCCTAGACTGATTTCCCCCTAAAACGAGAATGGTAAAGCAACGTATGCCATTATTTAGCCGACTTTTAGCCGCACATCCCAAATTTAATAATTTTTAAAGCTTGGTATGGTTTTGGTGACAATTGCAGAAGAGACAAACGCAGATGTCTAGATTTTGATGACCACTTATGACGAAGTGGAAAGAGCTATCTTAGTAATTACAAACCAGACGACAACTCGTTCAAGAGTTGATACTAATGCCGATTGGAGTCGGTTAACAGTTTTTATTATTGTCGGACAAAGTCATTGTATATATTTAAAAAAAGAGAAGTAGCGGAGAAAATATCTCTCTTGTAATGTTAACTATTGTGAGGTAATAGCAATGAATATGGTTGTGAGCTTAAATAAATCATTGTGATATTGTTTGCAAGGGGCGTACAGAATGCGACAGTCTATGTGAAAACCTATATTAAAATAGGTATATGTTTTTATGTCAAACTTTTTGAAATGTTAATCTTTTCTTATAACACTGATTAATGTTTAAATGATTGTATTATAGCTCTAATGAACTGTATACATAAAACCCTTCGAGATGAGGACATAATGTAGAATAATTTGGTTTTGGAAGAACCTATATATTGTGATATAGACGCCATAATACTGTAACATAAATATGGCTGCTCTACTTACATGTAATATAGACAACATTAACGAGGATGGCTTTATTTTATATTTAGATACATATGACGCGCTATTTGCCTGTACAAAAATGCCAAGAAGCTGGATACTGCTTGTCAATATTAACATATAATATAGTGCTTAGACGATTCATGTGGTGTTATCAAAACAGCTATATAATGTTACTAAAAATGGATTATAAGACGTATTGAGGGATACAAATGAACAAATAGATACATCGTTGTATCTAAAACCCCACATGTGATAGTTTCAATTGTATATTAAATTATTACTATTATAGAGCATTGAGGTTTTACCTCGGCAGTTTTTGGACAAACTTGAAGCCTCCATCCCTCCCTCTCCGTCTTTGTCCTTTTCTGTTTACCGGTCCATTTAAATTAAATATACGATGGACTTCGTTTAACATGGTTTACAATAAACAGAGTTTACAATACAAAATACATGTGTAAGGTCTGCTTACTTCTCTTTTAAATACATTGATTGGGTTATTGAAACGTGTTTTAAAATGCAAAGAGAGTGTGACATCTAACGCGGCTGTATATACAGTTTTGAAGTATCTTTTCTGTAACGTTTGGAAAAGTAACTAACTTCATTATCAGGTTTATATCCCACTATATAAATCGAGTGGTTGGTAAGAGCTTTCTATAATGCCCTAAAGCGTAAAGCGTTAATAAGCACCAGGAAGCCGATTTGTTGTGATGTCTTGTCCTTTCCCGCCATTGTCCTGTCAAGTCTTGGATGTCGCGGGTGATGATAAGGGGTGTTACTTCCACTCATTTAACTGACACACCGTCACATAGGTGAAATACCCCTGAGTATGGCGTTAAACACCAATCAATCAATCCGACTATATAAATGAATGAGTGTTTTTTTAAAACGCAATATACCAAATGATGAAATACTCTTCGAAACATTATAGAAAATATACAGAACAAATATATACAATCGGCGTCAGTTGTTCTCCGTTTATTGAATGCAGCTTATTGTCCATATAATAGGACAATGGAGTTCAACTATATATAAATCAACAGGAGTAACTCCGAATATTGAAGTCATAATAGTGATAGACTAGTCACCCATACGGAAGTTACAGTCTTGTGATTTCTTTATGAAATGAATTTCATTTTTGTTAACTTTCCTTAAAAGAGAGGTCTTGCACAGTGCTTACCATGGCAGCTGCCAGCAAGGCGAAATACGAAAATCGCTTCCTCGTTCACGGAATTTATTAAAAAAAAAATATATAAATAATTGATTCGTGGGCATATTTGAGTATTTTAAAGCTTGTCAACTGGCATCTGGGTTATTGCAGCCAGGACCATCCTTTCAGGGAATGGTCCAGGTAGCCGGCTTTTCCTGCTGGCGATTCGGTGCCAGGCTTAAGGTTCGTGGGTTTCATTCCAATGCTGGGCTCAGCTTGCAAACTTTTCTGAACTGTAACCTCTGCTCTAACAAAGGAAGTGTTATCCATTAAGGATGGACAACCCCTTCGAGGTCAAAATTTGTCATTTTTTTTTTATTTGTTTATAAGAACATTCTCCTTTTTGTCCTTCATATAGTGAAAACCTTATATAAAAATTCTAGTT
>JAVFBY010263093.1:0-10540 GCA_034781015.1 Tonicella lineata
ACTGTTGAAATAATGTAACTGTTCTTGCATGAACATATTGCACGTTATAGTGTATTACGGAAGGTTGTTCTTATTTTTCACCCAGTTTATGGTATAGGACTACACGACTTACTGGTACTCTCGGCCCAATGGGGGACTATGGACGTCAGAGGATCGGCGTGGGGATTGGTTTACAACGCAGACATGCAGCCGCAGACCTCGATGGGATCTCCCAGAGTTTCCTCCAGCGATAGACCTGTTTAGCGCCTGACAGTTGAAGCGTATCTGTAGTTTGTAGTGTATCGTATTGTATCGTATGGGCCTATACAATTGTTTGTTTTTCTTGTTGTACACTTTATAATTGTTAATACATGCTATTCGTTCCATATCAATCTTTCATTTTGTTGTTTGCAAGCCACGCTTCCTAATTTGATTATAGTAATCATTTACCCATCTGTGACACTGGGGGCTTGTCCGGGAAGGTTGTGTTGTAAGTCTTGCAATTTACGCAGATTTTCCAAACATGTTTTGGTTTTGCTCGTAAAACAAAAAAAAAGGAACTAAAAGATAACACAACAAATTAATGTCTTTCTTACAAATTTAATCTTGTATTTTTTTTATATAAATAAGTTATGTACCTATATATTTTTTTCCACATGTAAGCAAATTTTGTTATGATTTTGTAAAATCGTCCGCTCGTCGGATATGTGATTTTTATTGTATTTAAGGAATAATCTTCTCTTGTTGTAGTTGGCCTGCAGTATAGCGACCTTACCTGGACACTGGGCGGTGTAGCGTATGGCGGCACAGTAAATTAGGGAACGGTTTGCAGTTACGGATGCGTGAGTTTTTATTTAACATTGTTACGTAACTGGGTGTAGCTTCGCCTTGTCGCAATATTTGTCTGGGTTTTTTTCCTGGGTTATAGTTGGTAGCCATTATGGCGGAGCTAAGCGATCTTATGCATTGTGGACAAGAGCTAGGACTTCAGGGTAAAGAATTGCATGCTTTTGTTGAATCTGAGAGACAGCGTAAGGATAGTGAAGAACGCGAAAAAAGATCTCACGAAAGAGAGATGAAAAAGTTAGACTTAGAAATAACTTCTAAACGTAATGAGGCGGACAGTAAAGACGTGCATAAAGTTAGGGACAGTACAGTTACTTATAAGGTACCTAAGTTGCCTTTCTTTGACGACTCTAAAGACCAGTTAGATGCATACATTCGGCGGTTTGAACGCTACGCCGATGCACAAAATTGGAAGTTAGAAGACCGGTCCGTATTCTTAGGCGCTTTGTTGCGCGGTAGGGCACTTGATGTATATACTATGCTCACGGCTGAAGAAGCTAGCGATTATTATCTGTTGAAACAAGCATTGTTTAAACGATACCAGTTAACTGAGGAAGGGTTTAGAAAGAAGTTTTTTTTTAGTAAACCTGAAGCGAATGAAACTTCAAATCAATACGCTTTCAGGTTAGAGAACTATTTTGATAGATGGATTGAATTATCCGGTGTAGAAAGACGATATGACGATTTGCGCGAGTTGTTCGTTAGAGAGCAATTTATTAATAATGCGCCACGTGACTTAGTAGTGTTTATACGGGAACGTTCCCCGCGGACAATAACCGAAACAGTTAACATGGCTGACACTTTCATGGAAGCACGTGGATGGAAACATTTGAATCCACTATCAAATAAGAAAAGTAGTCCCAAAGCGGACGGACCTTCCGGTGCGGATGTTGCCGATCGTGATAGACCATTAGATAAGACTGTTACGTGTTATAGGTGTAAGGCGGTCGGGCATATAGCTCGAGATTGTGTAATGCCTAGGTCAGGTGATAGGAAACGGGGAAATTACGCCGCGTTGTGTAAAACCGTACCCAATAGAGAGCACGTATGTTCATTAGCTCATAACAAGGCCTTATTGAAATGTGGCTGTAGTTTACCGGTTCTAAGTAATTCTTGTCATAATATAGGTCACCCGGATGACTCGTTGCATGTCACTAATGGAAAAGTGGGTGGTCACCGTGTTCATGTTATGCGCGACACCGGTTGCAATTGTGTTGTGGTTAAGAGGGGCCTAGTTAGTGATAACGAAATGACCGGTGAGGAACGTAAATATGTTATGGTAGACCGAACAGTACGCACGGCACCCCTAGCCAGAGTTTATATTGAAACACCCTATAATACTGGGGAAGTGGAAGCACTATGTATGGTTGATCCGATTTACGATTTGATTGTAGGGAATATCCAGGGGGTCTTATCGACGGCTATAGATTCAAGCCGAAGCCCTGGTACAGAAACTCCCATTTCTAAGTGTAATGACACCCCACCAGATAACAGCAATGTAAGAAATAGTACACAAACCGAGAACACAGGCGTCGGTGCAATGCGCTTGCGCAGTCACGTTAGTTTAGGTGAGAATAAATTGAAACCACTAAAGGTAGCAAAAATTGAAATTCCCAAGGTGACAGTGGACGACTTAGTCCGTGAGCAACAGCAGGATGTAACTTTGCGTAAATTCCGTGATTTGGCCGAAAACAAGTTAGGTAGAAATTTGAGTTCTGGTGTTGAGAGGTTCGAAATTCGTCAATCACTACTTTTCCGTTACTTCGTCAAGTCAAATTCTAATGATAGTGAATTAAAGCAGTTAGTCGTACCTTTGAATCTTCGAAATGTTGTCCTTAAGTTAGGTCACGATTCTGTTATGGCTGGCCATCTTGCAAAAAAGAAAACACTTGACCGTATTCTTAGTAACTTTTACTGGCCAGGGATTGGCGCCGATGTTGATAGATTTTGTCGCTCGTGCGATGTATGTCAAAAAACGATTCCTCGTGGTACCGTTAGTAAGGTACCAGTCGAGAGGATGCCGCTTATAGACACGCCTTTCTCGCGAATAGCCGCCGATATAGTTGGCCCTATACAACCTAGAACTAGTCGTGGTAATAAGTATATACTCACTGTAGTGGATTACGCCACAAGATACCCCGAAGCAGTTCCCCTACCTGACATTACGACCGAACGCGTTGCAGAAGCATTCATAGGTATATTCTCTAGAGTAGGAATCCCTAATGAACTGTTGACAGATAACGGTAGTCAGTTCACCTCCGACATGATGTCTGAAATTTGTAGACTACTTTCCATTAAACAACTAACTACCACTCCCTACCACGCGATGTGTAATGGTTTAGTTGAAAAATTCAATGGTGTCTTGAAGCGTATGTTAAGGAGGCTATGCTCCGAATGTCCTACTGATTGGGATCGGTATATTGAGCCGTTACTCTTTGCATATCGCGAAGCGCCTCAAGAGAGCCTGCAGTTCTCTCCCTTTGAATTATTGTATGGTAGAAGTGTTAGGGGGCCCATGACAATCCTTCGTAACCTTTGGACAAAGGATATCGAGGACGAGGTCATTAAAACAACCTATGATTATGTCTTTGACCTTCGCAATCGTATCGAAGGAACTTGTAGTTTAGCCAGAGACAATTTGCAATCTGCACAAACTCGTTACAAGGCTAATTTTGATAGAAAGGCTAAGATTAGGAGTTTGTCTGTGGGTGATCAAGCCTTGGTGCTGTTACCGACTGACAATAACAAGTTGGTAATGCAATGGAAAGGACCTTATGTGGTAAAAGAGAAAATAGGGACAAACGATTACCGAATTGACATTGGACAGAAATTGAAAGTGTTTCACATAAATATGTTGAAACGATACATCGTCAGATCGAAATTAAAAGTTGTTGGCATTGTAGCCGCTATTCATCAAGACTATAGTGAAGTTGAAGAATGTGATAATGAGTCACTGCTCAAAGATTATCCGACTGGTCAAACTGAAACCATACGCCATGTTAATTTGTGCGACAAACTATCCGAAGACCAACTTGATGAATTGAATGTGTTATTGGACGAATTTGCAGATATTTTTTCTGGACGACCAGGTCTTACAAAGTTGTTACAACACGACATTAACCTGACATCAGATATACCAATTCAGACCAAACCCTATCCCGTTCCTCACACCTTAATTGATACTGTTAAATCGGAAATTCGTGACATGATTGACATGCAGATCGTAGAAACCGCTCAGTCACCTTACCGATCGCCGTTATTGATGGTGAAAAAAAAAGATGGTACGCTTCGACCGGTAATAGACTTCAGGAAGTTGAATAGAATTACAGTGTTTGATGCTGAACCTATGCCCAACGCAGACGAAATATACGCTAAGGTAGCAAAGAGTAAATATTTCACGAAATTAGATTTCTGTAAAGGGTATTGGCAGATCCCACTAAGTGAACACGCCAAAGATTTGACTGCGTTTTACACACCTTTTGGGTTGTACAGATTTACTAGGATGCCATTTGGTCTAGTTAATGCAGGTAGTACGTACAATCGACTCATGCGTCTTGTGCTTGAAGGCATGCTAGATGTAGATAGTTTTGTAGACGATGTCCTGGTTCATACGCGTACATGGCCGGAACATTTAACGCGGTTACGCGAGTTATTCCAACGAATACGCATGGCCGGGTTGACCGTAAAACCGACTAAGTGTTTCTTAGGATTTGATCAAGTTGAATATGTTGGGCATCTCGTTGGTCGTGGGGCCTTACAAACCTTGCCTGACAAAGTTGAGCGTATCAGAAATGCAGTACGCCCACAAACGAAGAAAGAACTACGTTCATTCTTGGGCTTAGCTGGTTATTATCAAAAGTACGTACCCAATTATTCCACCCTAGCTGCGCCGTTAACTGATCTTACTAAGAAGGGGAACCCTAATACGCTTAGATGGAATGAAATTCACGAAAGAGCATTTCAAACTTTGAAAAATAGATTGTGCTCTACGCCTATTCTACGTTTACCTGACTTTACAAAGCAGTTTGTGTTGCGTACGGATGCCTCGAACGTTGGTATCGGGGGCGTCTTAATGCAGGAAGAAGGTGATATGCTACACCCAGTTGCGTATTGTAGTCGGAAACTTAACGATCGTGAGCAAAAATACTCAACGATAGAAAAAGAGTGTTTAGCTATTGTTTGGGCTATAAATAAATTTAGGGTTTACATATTTGGCATGACCTTCGTTCTGCAGACCGATCACCAACCACTGTCGTTTGTGAACAAAGCCAAGCTCAACAACCCCAGGATCATGAGGTGGGCGCTGTATTTGCAGTCCATCAGCTTTACAATTGAAGCCATTAAGGGTAAGGATAATATAGGTGCAGACTTCTTGTCTCGTAGCGGAACTCAGTAATCCGTAACCTATAATGCTTAAGTGAAAATGTAAAATGTACTGTATTGCTTAAGTGAAAACGTAAATATGTACTGTATTGTTTAAATGGAAACGTAATATGTACTTTAGATTTCACTCTTAGTGTGGGGGTGTGTCACAAAGTAGAAATAATATATCTATTGTACTAAATAGCATTGGCCTTTACGTAAGGCGACACCACCGTAAAGCCAATTGAGGCGTGTTTTAGATACTCGATGTAAACAAGGCTGTTGTTATTTTTATCGGCTTGTAGCCGATTGGTCAGAGAGAGTGGCTAGTGGGTTTTAATACCTGTGTATAGCCCCTTGTCGGGACTTCACAAGTCAAGCCTGCTGAAGGCGGCCGATTGTCATATCGGTGTTCCAAAACCAGCCTGGATAGGCGGCCGGTATCTCGGCGTGTGTTTACCCGTTGGAGGTAGATTGCCAGTGGCACGAGTTGCGTTGCTACGGGGGACCGTTATGGATATTTAACGGGGTATTGCTTTCCGCCCAGGTATGTAAGCTTTCTACTTGGCTATAAACCACATGTTTTTGTATTTTGTATGTAAATGTGCTTTATGGTATCGTATTATAAAGTAGCCTTGTAATAATACGAATGTAAATAAACTGTCTAGATATAGTCGGGAAATTACATGCTAAAAGATAGGACCCAAATGTTTGTAATAGCTTTATTGGGCATAATTCTTATGATACTGTTGAAATAATGTAACTGTTCTTGCATGAACATATTGCACGTTATAGTGTATTACGGAAGGTTGTTCTTATTTTCCACCCAGTTTATGGTATAGAACTACACGGCTTACTGGTACTCTTGGCCCAATGGGGGACTATGGACGTCAGAGGACCGGCGTGGGGATTGGTTTACATCGCAGACATGTATCCGCAGACCTCGATGGGATCTCCAGAGTTTCCTCGAGCGATAGACATGTTTAGCGCCTGACAGTTGAAGCCTATCTGTAGTTTGTAGAGTATCGTATTGTATCGTATGGGCCTATACAATTGTTTGTTTTTCTTGTTGTACACCTTTTTATAATTGTTAATAAATGTTATTTGTTCCATATCAATCTTTCATGTTGTTGTTTGCAAGCCACGCTTCCTAATTTGATTATAACAATCATTTACCCATCTGTGACAACACCTCCAATGCACATCTTTTACCCTTTCTAAAGAGCGGAGCTGGTGTGATATCCTGAAAGCTTTCGAAAATAGCACCAGGGATTTGTCGTGGCCTAATAGATATCTTATAGAGCATTTATGTGGTTATATGCAAAATATTTCTAAGTAGCAAACGTTACCCAAAATATTCTCATCTGGCCTTTAAAATGCTAGTCTAGTATCTACTCCTTAATGGTCGTCCAACCGGGGCAATGCATTGTTGGACTTGTCCCACAGTTAATTGTTCCTTTATCAACTGTAATTATTAGTTGCTTATGTTCAAGATTCTCTACAATGACAATCTTATTGGTGAGGAATTATGAACAGAGTTCCTGTTTGTCGGTTGAGAAAAACGATCCTAGGATCTAAACCTTGCCAGCACATTTCGTGATCCTTTTGATCATGAAAAGTGGTATGAGTGAATTCTTCAAACACTAGAATCACCGGCCTTTCCCTCCTATTGTACTTGTCTATTGTGTATGTGTACAAAAAATCTATTCAGACATGACACGGAATAAGATCTTCCTATAACTCTTTGGAAAGGTTCTTGATGGAGCAGCTGTGGTATACGTCATCCAATCTCTTGATATTACCAACTAGATTAATACGGTGACTTTGTTTCACATAGGCCTACCTTGTTAAAGTGAGATCACTGTAGAAAGTTACGAGGGACACCTACATTCCAAGTAGTATAAAAGAATCAAAAAGCAAAAAATGCCGAGAAGATATTAGCAAAAACGTTGCTGGCAAGATTAAAATCTCAGGAAACTGTGTACATGCGATCAAACCAACAGGAATACATGTTTTTATGATACGCAAGTATTTCGTTGTTTTAGCATCCTGACATATGGAATCAAGGAAATCAACAACTATTTGTACCCTTCAGCAAGTCTTGTGGTAAGAAACTCTCAGTTACCCGAGAGTTGCACGTTTGTGCCTGCCTCTCTGTACGGTTTGCCGCCCGAGGGGCTGGTACACGTATGTTTCTACATGCTTCAAGGTTTACTAATATTTTACTTATCACACTTCATATTGACGTGGTTGTGCTTGCTTTTAGTTTGTGTATTACGTTTAACCATACAAGTATAAGGTTTGCGATTGGAACAGTAAAGGGGTTGAGACATTTAAATGCAAAAGTCATATAGCACTAGCATTGGGCACAGACAACTACAATGTTCTGCTCGCCTTCCATTTTCATTCCAGCTATGACAAGGCTTCTTGTTTTGCCCCTAGAGGAAATCGCACTGCAAGGTTTTCTCAGATTGTGTTCAATGGTATCACACCAGTTTTGTGCAGTTTTTCCAGTGCTCCAGCAGTAAAGGCAATAAACGAAACCAGTCCAGTCGTCGGCGGGTTATTGGCGGGAGCTTTGTTGAGGTCACCTGTTTTGGCGGGAGCTTTGTTGAGGTGACCTGTTTTTTTCAGATGATTGGAAAGTAAAGTATGTGGTTATGGCTGCTTCTGATAGAGCCGTTCGTGTTGTGATAACATATGGCTGCATAAAGGGCTGCCGATAGCTGTACCAGCGGTAAAAGAAGAGCTTCCTTGTGAGTACAAGTCTCTGCATGCAAGACGATGTAGTGGATGTGTCAGGTACAAGTGATTTATAATACCTACCGAGAAAATATGTTATTCAGGGGCCGGTTGTTCAAAAGTATATTACATTTAAGTTAAAATCATTGTTGAATGACGTCACGTCACAATGGAGTTTATTTGTGGCGGTGTTAATTTAATCCTGGTATAAAATAGTTAATACACTTTTGAACAATCCAGTCTTGTTCCTGCAAATAGATTAAATAATTGTTTATTTTCCCTTGTCAGTGTGTTTATATCGCATACCTTTTTGGCCACAGAATGACTTCTGTAAGTGAGCGATATGAATGATTATAAAAATAATTTGAAGACCACAGGCTTATTCGTCATCTTTATATTAGCTGATATATTCATTTTCAGGAAGATCTCATAATTATTAACCTGGTAGTTTTCAGTGGTGGCCGTCTTGGAAATGGCTGCCATGGCTTTCTGCGAAAAAAAACATTGAATGCCTCCAATCTTTAAAATGTTCTACATGGTGTTCAGCATACTTAAACCAAGTTTCATGCTTTTATCTTTAAATGCACAATTAAATCACCTATCCGCCTGAATATAGAAGATAACCTTGATTTGTGCAATTTCTAACGAAAAGTAATAAAATAAAGGCCTTTATAAAGCCTTTGATGTCACCGATTTAATTGTAACGGCTCACAATTAAATCGCGTTATCCAAACAAACCACATTAACCTTTGCATGAAACATATTTCTACACATCTATGTCATTGGGCATAGCATTGAGAGTTAGGCAAAATATGTTTTGTTGGGAGTCCGCATTATTCCAAAAAGTATCGCAGTCGTAATTTCAAAAACTCTAGAATAAGATTGTAGAAATCTTGCAAGATTGGCAAACACGGAGGCCGTCAGCGGCTGTTGTGTTTTACCATAGTACAGGAAGTTTGAGGGAGATTTATAAATCTAGTAGACGCTTTAAAACTTTTCCTGGTCTGATTTAAAATATCAGTGTATATTCGTTCAATTTTAACATCTGAAACAGATTTATTTTTTCCTTTTCTAAATTTGTGCGCATTAACGAGCAATTTAAAATAAATACATGTTTGACGTTTTCTCTATTTGACTTTGTCAACATATGACTTATAATAACATAAATACAATTTTAATACAGGTAATGGTAATCGGATATAAATTGACAAGGACCTAAGCATCTAAGGCAGCTACGGCTCTTTGCTTTATTAAGGTATTGACAAATATGGCCACGTAGAAACACAATTGGCTGCCACTGTGGCATACAATGTACATGTATTTTTGGGAACGAAAACATAAATATCAATTTAATTTTTCGTTGTCTGTGTGCATGGTTTTCGAAAACCAAAAGAGATAGACCCCACAAACGATAGGTTTTCTAAAAGGGCATGACACAGGGAAGATTTGAGGCACTTAAAAACGTGGGTCCTTTCGTCCGGCTGTGTGTATGTTTGTCTGTGTGCATTTTTCTCCCAAACCAAAAGAGATAGACCCACAAACCATATATATTATGAATGGACATGATTATGGAAAATTTTAAGGCACATTAAAAATGGGGGTCACTTTCTGACGCCTCTTTCTAGCACTGTACCTTATCCCTTCAAGTTTGGTTGGACCAGCGGAGCGGTGCGGATACAACTAGTTGCTCTCGGGAATGTCGGAACGTATAAACCACGCGACACATATACCGCCCCGTGAGTTATCCATTCCACTACTCACAGTAGCAATATTTATAGTATTCACGTTTTACAGTGTTACATCCAGTATATACTGTAGTCCCTACTTACATTTTTCGTGTTCTTGTATGAATCTCTTTGCAATATTCTGAGGTCCTTCCGCTACCAGACACAGGATAACGATAATCTTTGACTCGTCAGTATTTGTAGTGTCTGTTAATTCTGTATTGTGTTCAGACAGCATTCTCTCTCTTGTTCTTTCCATGAACATTCCACCGCTTTCAGACAGGCTGTATTCCTTCTCTGACATTGTAACTTGACAACAACTCACTGTGCAGAAGAGAGAAACAATGATTGAATCACCAAAGAAAAATATATAAAAAACATTTGTTTATTGCATTCAATCCATAATCGTAAGAATATACTTGGAAATCGTTTGACATTACGGCAACAAGCATTCTACAACTATCTCAATTTGGCTATTATGAGACAATATTTTTTTTTGACAAGATCAGGCAGGGCTTTCCAACATATAACAGATCCTTTGTACAAAATATATTTGAAGGATACAAACTGTACGCAGTATATATTTTAAGAACAAAACTGCACATATTATACTATCTATATAATCGATAGCACATATTTTACGCCGTATATAAGTATAGGCCTACTCAACAGCACAAATTTTAAGATATATATATTTAAATGGAAAAGATAAACTAAAGCAAAAATTTTAGTATCAACGGTGAAAAATATTTAAAGGCCCTCAAATGCATGTACAACTATCTAAGTAACTCACCCTGGAGACCACCAAAGAGCTAAATTTAATTTATGTCATCAAGATTGTGAAAGATGATTTGATTACTCTCGTTTGAAAAGTGAGATAAAGTTGG
>JAVFBY010263315.1:0-17277 GCA_034781015.1 Tonicella lineata
TTCACAGTCGAAGGCCGTATTGATTTTAGTCTGGCCATTTTAAAATGAAGCATCTGAGCAGTCAGCACAGAGACCTCATGCTTCATCAAGACCTGCGCATCACCTGCCCTCAACTGACAGAGCATTTGAAAAGTAACCATGTCAGACAATCATTTTAGCTCAGATGTAAAATGGACTGTTTTAAAATGTCCAACGAACAGTGCTTTCTATAAATGAACATTAGTTTTTTAAATGAACACCAAAAGTCTGAATGAATATTAAAATGTCAAAATGTATTTTCAAACGCTCAAATGACTCCAAATTACCTTATATAAACTTTGTTCAAAATAAAACAAATGTTATGGTTATGACCCCAAATGGTTTTTCAAATGAAAATGTGTAAATAACCACATTAATGACAAGTATAAAATGTCACAGTGTAATGCAAAGGGAGTATGCGCGAAAGGGACATCTATCAATTAATACCCGAGGGCTGCTTTTACTGAAATGTCGTAGGACAAAAAATATTGTACGATATCTTAGTTGCTATCATGCCACAATACCTTAATTGCTGTATAACTGATTGATTGATTGGGTTTTTTGTTGCCGTGCTCAAGGGTATTTCACCTTTATGACGGCATGCCAGCCCCATGGTTGGAGGAAACCGGTCCGTTAACGTCACTGGCAACATGAAAGACGAGACAGAAAAAGGGTTAAAAAAAAGAAGCAAAAACGACATCATAAAAAATCTACTTCCTGATGCTCTTTAACTGAGAGGATCAGGGCATCAAGAAGTTCCTGCCAAATCATTGCTGCATGTCATAGCAACTAAGATATCGTACGATATTGTCATATGATATTTCGTGAAAGTGACCCAGGCGTTAATTTCTCTACAGAAAAACTGTTGGCGTTTACACAACTGAAGGGTATTTGACTCAATGACCTCTAAATAACTAAAGGGCACAGCACATATTATAAAGAGTAGCAATTCTACCATTCTGGTTTTCAATATGGTTTTGTTTATTTTATAGAGTTTAAATTTTGTTAAAAAAACGAACAACTATACAGGTATAACAGAGAAGTTTTAGCACTATATCATTTAAAATCCATTCAATATTTACCTCTGTCAATTATTAACAGCACACGTTTCTATATAAGTTCAAAAATCATTTAAATACATATGTCATGTATGTGGGTACATTTTTAGCTTGGTGTTCAATATCCTACTTTAAAGTGTTGTATTTATAAAGATGCTGAATCCATGAAGCATGAAGCGTACCTAGCAATGGTACAATGCAATAAGGCCATGAAAATTTCAAAATTGCCATTCCAACACGGGAAAAAAACGTTCTATCCACATGTGACAAGAAACAAAATGATTTTTACTGTAACCCCCTGTTATAAACATACAAGTCGAGCTACAATAATAACATTAAATATTTTAAATGCTCTGATCCAATGAATATTAGAATAATTTGCACGCCACAAACAAATGCTTTTCAAATAGTCAACTTAAAGCATCAATAAAACAACTGCCAAGCATCAATTTTAGCTGCCGATGACAAAGTTATTATAACCGGGAAGTATTATAAATGACTGATAGCGCATCATCTTTTGAATGCATCATCTTTTGAATGTAATTCTAATGTCACCAGGGGCAGCAGAATGATTGCCAACTAGGCTCTGGAAGCTCAGAGTTGGCTGGGGACGCATATTTTTCTGCTCTCTAGCCCAGCTCCTTGTCACCACAAAGTTATGTTATCAGCCTTGTCAGGGAGACACCGTTCCAGTTGTCAGACAAACTTCAAAGTGAAATGCTTTAAAAAAATACTGCAGACCTTTTAACCTAGCCCAAGGACACAAACTCTTCCTAATTTGACATTACACAGTTCTATGGGTTTCAACTTCTATCTTTATTATGGAGCAACGTTTCTGTCCTAAATTGGCAGGCCTTTTAATCCAGTGCCAGGAGAGATAGATCTTTCTATAGTTTCCAGGGACCGGTTGTTCAAAGCACTGTTAACCAAACAGCCAGTTAGATGATGTTGCGTCATAAAGAAACTGATGTTACGTCATAATGGAAAGTCATTGTTACGCAACGTCATCTAACTGGCCGCTAGGTTAACACAGCTTTGAACAACCAGCTCCGGATAAGTATGAAGTTTTACATCGAGACCTGCTTTATCGGGGGGAATATCCAGATAACCAATGGTAGGCCTATGCTTGTTCGTTAAACAATTATTTTGCACAGCAAAACAATACATCTTCAAAGTTATACTTAACAGTTTTCAAATTTTAAGTATCAAACCTTGTTCAACAGTTAAATATCTTTCCAAAGACATAATAAAACTACTAACCTTGTTATATTGTTTAAATCAATAACACTTTAAGCCACCATGCAAACTTTGAACACCCACAAAACTTGCTTGCCATTTTTCATGTCATTAACACAATTATATACTGTATGGCAACTAAAACTTTATCCCACATAAAACTTGTATTTTTTAAACCATTATCAGTTATAGCTGGAATCAAACTCTGTCCTTCCACACTTTAACCACAACATAACCTACTTCTTCTTTTTAAATTCATTAACACAATTTTATGTCCACTAAAGTTAAATCTTTTTAACTTTTCAAGCCGCCAAAGAAACTTTGTCCATCGATACTTTAAGCACTGCTCAAAAGTTTTGTTTTTCCAAACCATTATCAGTTTAAGCTGGAAGAATTTTTTTTTTATCCCTTCAACCACCATGCAACTAATTTCTTCTGATTTTTTTTACTCATAAGCACAATTTTACATGTATGTCCATTGAGGCTTAAACCCACATAAAACCTGTATTTTTTTAGCAACCAATTTGAGTAACAGTTGTCCAATAACTTTGGGCATCAGATAAACCTATGCACTTTTCATTCATGAACTGTGACTTAAGCCACGAAATAAGAAAACCTCTGAGCATGTTTCAAAACAAACAATATATATGAAGTAGAGCTGCCTAAATATACACACATTTATAAGAATTTATGAAGCATTTGTACATATTTTAGAAGCCATCACAATTAACACTGAACAGCTTCGAGCTAAAGTTAAATTTGCAATTTATGTTTGAGCTGACAAATCAGAGCATTATAAGTAACAATTTAAACAATAGAAGCAATGAAATATAGCTTATAGGTATTACTAAAGGGGAATACACCCCAGAATTTAGGCCGAAAATCAACTAAAACAAATTAAACCAGATTTTCTATATTTTTCTAGTTTGGCCCAAAGTATAAGCTTTCAGAAAATATCAACCTCGAGAATGTACAATATGATGTGTGAAAATAATAATAAAGTTTAAAAAATCTGTAAAGCGACACGCATTATAGATTTTACAGAGTTTATTTTTATTTGAATACGGTATATCGCACATTATGGGGGTTGATACTTCCTGAAAGCTTATGCTTGGGGCCATACTAGAAAAATACAGAAAACCCGGTTTACTTCGTTTTAATCAATTTTTGGCCTAAATTCTACGGCATAGCCTCTTTAAGCTAGGTTTATAACCCATTCCTAAAACAGATTATGTCCCTTGTTCACTTCTTGTTAGTAACCGCCTTTGTTTTCAGTGATGGCGTACTTGCCAGAAGTATATTCATCACAGTCCTGTACAAAAGAGCTACAAAGTAAGGGCAGACAACTTACATGAATGTTTTAGGAAATATCTATACAGTAACTATTCAAAGCTTTAACAGATAGAAGAAGCAAGTGAAAGCATATTTTGCAAAGTTTTTAACATTGAGTATCTTTTTGTTTTAATTTACATGCTCGTTAACAGTTTTTTTGTACTTTAGGGATAACGGATTCATGAACAAAACAGCCATGATTGTTTTTTAACTGGTTTAAAGTGAAATAGTAAAGAAACAACTCTTAGCACGAAAATTTTGAGAAATAACGTTCAATTCTGGTAAAACATAAAATTGTCATTCTCATTATTAAAGAAACAACTTCAGTTTTTAGTATAGCAATTTCAAGAAACACGAAAAACTGAACGTATCTATTTATCTTCAAACCTAATGATGAAACCAATCTGGACGACATCTCACTAGGAAAGCATAACACTTTTGTTTTCACAGCAAGAAGGCAACTTTTCTTTGTTATTATTCTAAAAATACTCCACTGACGGGACTGACAACTTCAACAATACTCAAGCAGCATCATTGCACAACATCCACATAAGGCTCATAATGGGGAAAAATTCAGACCTTTGGTCACATTTCAAATGGTCCTCGACCAATACAAAACCTTTTTTTGTGAAATTTCAAACTTTGAAAAAACACACATCACAATCCAGCATTAGCAAAACTTGAAGCA
The DNA here is from genome assembly GCA_034781015.1 of Tonicella lineata. Lineage (NCBI taxonomy): Eukaryota > Metazoa > Mollusca > Polyplacophora > Chitonida > Mopaliidae > Tonicella > Tonicella lineata. Next base: position 4,333 of record JAVFBY010263315.1, read on the forward strand.
TTATTTTTTGTCCAACTTGTACAAAATGTTAACCAATACAAAACCTTTAAGACCATGTTTTGTGAAATTTCTAACTCGGAAAAGACACACATCACAATCCAGCATGAATAAAACTTGAAGCATTTTTTTTGTCCAACTTGTAAAACATTTCAGTAAAGCTGCATACTTAAGGCCACATCCAGACATTGTCACTGACAAGGAAACTTAGTTACAGAATTGCGACAAACAATTTCCATTATTTCGGATAATATTTAAAGCTAAAGTTACTCACAAATCACGACCGTTAAAAAGAGGAAAAAAACCTTAAACAAAGTTAATCTATAAAAATAGACCATATAAAGCATATAAATGGACTTTTTACTTCGTAAAATTGCTTCATAATCTGTAATCTGGAAAGTGCTTTAGAAAGAATTTAAATGTATTTTGGAATTTGTCATTAATATTAAGTGATCTACAACTTGTGTGTGGATATTAATGGGCATTTACTCAATACGGTAGTTGAAAATTTAAAAAGGTAACATCTATATCATGAAAGAAAAAAAAATTAATCTCAAAACACAAGAAACACCTATTAAACACAAGTCTTTTTGATTTTGGTAATATCGTGAAATAGTGCCCAGCCACCATTTTGCCCTGCGCAGAGACTCGTAGCTTTACCATGTAAGATCATATGGTGCTATGTCACATTTTCGAAACAGAAGTCTGGCTGGGGTGCAAAAACACTATATTGCCTTGGTTGTTTAGCTTTGTACTTGTTTGTGTAGAAAGCCATTATTATCTTATTCGTTATTGGATATACATCAATAACATGTAACATGGTTCGCGATAAAGAAAATGAACCTGCATGTCTTAAGATAATGGTTAAAGAAATGTTTATGCACTTTTTGACAATATTGCTTTATTTGGTCCATCTTCTAACTTTATTTTTAGGTTTTCTTCCCCTTTGGAAAACTTGAGCATCTGAACAATAACACGCCAAGAACAAACAAAAAAAAATATCAATTATTTTCATTAGAGTGAGAAAATGTCACATACAGGGGTAAACGACTATTCACAATTTTACTTGAATTCATTTCAAGAGAGAAGAAACAGTAACAGACTTGGTTTTTATCCAGTTTTGAACTGCATGCTTAAACAACCATAACTTTCAATTTGGAGTGTATCTGTCGTACAAGACATCCTGACGTTTTAGGGTCATTTTAACAGGTTAGGCTCGGCATTCCTAGACCTAAAAATTGACATCGTCGTACATAACGGATCTACCCAATTTTCAACAGCGTACATGTATATATGTAAATTACTTTGCTATGCAGAGTGTGTTTATAATTTTAAGTAGCACCCTCTGAAATCCTAGAGCCAAAGCTTGCTGCCACATATAGCTGAACTAGCTAACCAACCATGAATTCGTGCAGTCTTACACGAATTTCAATGATATAGTATATGACTAAGTTAACAGTACAGAAAACACCAACTTGACCTTTCACAATACATGTAACCTTACAAACAATATCTTATTCCAACAACACTTATATTTACAGTCTTAACTGGTAAACTAATCGATCCACTTCACTCCCTTATTCACTTGTCTTCTATATTATAAATCAGAATAATCTGTTTGCACTAGGTTTTATTGGTGTTTATCATCTTACTTGAGGGTATTTCACTATACCAGAACTACATGTATGTATTGTAAACTTCATTTAAGGCTGACCATCATCCCATAGCAAGGGACAAAATGTATCAAACTGGACTGTTTGACCTTGCCTTTAATTGCTGGCAAACACGGTTCTAAAATATTCTGACCGTGAACCACAAAAGAAAATTGGTGTGGCCTAATGATAATGAAGGTGAATATGCCCACAGTATATCTGTAGATACAGAACCATCAGTGCCATGAAGTCATCACAAAAATGCCTTCCAATTAAACATTGACAATCAGCTAGGTAAGAATGAAAATTCATATACTATCACGAACTACAGGTACATGTACGAAATTTAGCAATGGAATTTAATAACCATTCTTCAGTCAAATTTTGCTTTGTTTAAATCACATCAAGCTCCATAACAATGCTCCTTCTGCGAGTTAAACTTTTTAAAAAATTATTTACAAATTAAATTTTTAATTCAATTTGGCTCATTGATTGGGTTGGTGCTTTAAATTATGGCAATGGTACAAGTCTGCAGTGCTTGCTCATACATTGTATTTCTAATCAGTGGAAATACATATTGAAAAAATCCTAATTTTTGCTAAAAATGAGTTTCAGTTAAAAAGCATTTGATATTTACCATTAAAAATGTCCAGCTAAAATTCTTTAAATATATACAATTTAATATCAGTAAGAAAATAATAAAATTATTGAAAGCCTAGATATTCAATTCTGTATGTTTGAGACTGTAATGAATAGAATTTTTGTTCCCTTAATTTCTGCATGTTTGAGTTAAGTAAATTTATTAATCCTTGTCATTTTGTAAATTTTTCATCTAAAATGTTGTGAATGAATCATTGTCATGAAAGTATAATAGCATATTATAAACAAACAAGTGTCTGTTTTTGTAGAATACAGATTCCTCCTTACTGCAAAATTGTCACTTGACTTCTAAGATATTATTTCCAAGTCGGCAAGTCCTTCCAAAGTATTACTTTTATGTTGGGAATTTGGTGTGATTTTGCCTGTATTATTTTTATGAGAAAATGTTGTTGTTTTTTCCCAATGATAAGCAGCTAGTAATTTGTAAGAAGCTATTTCAAGGTGTTATAAACATTTGGAAATGTTGTGAAAAAGTTAATTTGTAAAAACAAAACTTTCTTGAAGATGAACAGCACTACACCTCTTCTAAGAAACTTGCAGTAATTCGAAAGTTTTTACTTGACAATAGTGCCATCTCAGACTCAGTATTTTATTAACCAAATACAGACTAATTTCTTTCAAAAGTTGATCTATCTGATGGTTTTCATTATGTACTTGTAGCTAAACTGCAAGATCTTAGAAGAGAACATTTTTACTCTTAAAATTCATAATATTAGAATGTATATGTATGTTGACAACGGCAACAAAGTAGCATTATTGAAATTCCTCCTTGATTGCGATACATGTTCCAAAAAATTCTGAAAGTACAATATCAACTAAATGAGGGATCGTAAATTATGTTGGCAAGGGAGGTAACTTGATTATTAATGTCGGTTTTAGAAAGTGAATGACATTCAAAACTGACACATTTTTTAAGAGGTCACAAGTAGTACAGGTGACATTTTAATATGAGTCACTTTCAAAGGTCTATCGTGTTATAAAAACCAGCTTTAAAGTGCAAATTATCTCCCTTCAGCTTTGCACACATGTACAAGTCCCCTATTCTAGAGCATGGTAAAATTCTCATCAAACAGTGGTAAAATTCCTAGTTTAAACATCACTATGAATCATTATGTTGATACGCATAAATATTTTCAATAAAATAACTTAGGGACTAAACAATAATCAATATCAAGCTGTTTTGCTGCCATTTCAAAATTAAAATTCTACAACTTGAGCAAAATCATACAATCATAATATACACATGATTATTAAAAGGAATGAAATACTTCAAGATTCTAAATGACGGAATTTACAGGTAAATGTAGATTTCAACACACTGTCTTCATTGCTTGAAATGTTAAAATCTCAACTTTTGTTAAGCCACAAACTTGTTTTGATCAAATATCCAGATAGATTTTTTTTCTCAATAATTTCAACCTTAACGTTGTAGGTTAACTGAAATTTAATAGTAATAAAAACTGATTTTCTCCGGGCTCGCACAAACTATGAACTCAATAATTTTTTTAAAGTATTTTACCGTCACTATGAATTTAGAAAGGAACTTTAAAACCAGGTTAAATAGTGGTATTGGTATTTGTCAGAAAAAAATTAATTTGGGGGCCACTGTGTCATTTAAAATCATGACATCAAAAATGTTTGTGAAAAAAATGCTTCAAAGACCTTCCAAGGACTGTTACAATTTGTTATGTACCTTTAAGCGGAAACCAAAAAATTAATAGGAGAATGGTTTTCAATACATTTTATTAAACCCTGATGCCTTAAAAACAATAAAGATAATCATCAGATGGCATGAACTTTGAAGCCAGTTGTACGAGATGAATATTATGGCGTCAGAAAGCAACTCGTTTTATTAACGCCTTACGATTTTTCCTCTGACATCATTAAAATGTGTCTCTTTTGAATTGCTTTCTCGTGATATAGCGCCAATAGGATCGGCTTCTTAGTTCAAATTGTCTCTCTTGTCAATAGTTTGGGTCAGACTACTGCTGTTAAATGCCACAAATATTTTCATAGAAATTATGCCATTATGTCTGTATAAACTTACATATCTTTGATTCTGATAAAACACAAAACACAGCACAGGTTTTAGCCAGAAATTATTAGGGTGTCTCAAACGGCCATTTTTACAGAAACACAGTGTCTCATTTGACATTTTCCCTATCTTTCCCATGTTCAATTTGAATGAAACAGGGGGGTTAATATAGCTACTTGGGTTTCTTTAGACTGCATGTAGACACCTCTCTGACTAACACTATGCCCACAAGTAGTGTAAATCTGTAAAACGATTACTTCATTTATTTTTTTCTGAATTACACTACTATTATGTTCCTCTTCAGAGGAATTACAGGTTTCCAGGCTAAATTCCAATAAAGTAAAGAATACAGATAGAATAGTCTCTACTGTGGAAAGAGAACTAAACAGTTTCCCTAAATTTCCTGGCTACAATTCATATTCCGTAAAGTTAAATCCAAGAACACACTTTCATGATTCTTCATCGCTAATGATGTCACCTCATGAATGGATAATTAACATATATGTAGGATGACATCATTTGCGGCAAGAATTACAAAAATATTATGAAACTTGTTACAGAACCATCACAGCGATTAGTCATCTGTAGACATCTGTCTAATCGTAAAATCTCCATAAGTAATACTGCTGTTATGATGTAAGCTACCTTATATCCCATCATGCTTCATTTCTAATGAAACAGGTTCAGCACTGTTTAGATCCAAAGGGCGAAGATCTTGCATATCTTCAGGAATGTCGGGGTCAACCCCAGCATTGATTGGAATGTTGCCGAAATACTGAGTGTCAAAGCTCTTCAGATCGTCCAAGGTCGATTGAAGGTCATCTTCACCTAACACAGACCCGCTAAGAATCTGGGAAAAATTCCGCCTGGCAATATGATCTGAACTATCTATCTCGGGACCAATGCCATTTTTAAGATGGCTATTCCGATCATCATTGCAAGATAGTTTGACTTCCAACAAAGAACGAAGATCCAATGAATTGTTTCCAGTATGACTTTGCATATACACATGAGACATACCTTCCTCTAACTTTGGTTTTACTTTACACTGTGGAATATCTTGCCCTTCTGATAACAAATGTCCAATGTCTACATTAGGAGTGCTTCCCATGTACCTAGCATCAGGGAGGTCAAAATGCTGTTTATTCTTTGAACTGGTACATTGAGAAGAATCCACTAACTGTCTTTGTTCAGGAATTTGTGCCAAAAGCACCTGTGGTAAAAGCACGGCTTGCTTCCGCTTCTCCACCTGCTGCCTTGAACTAGCATGATAATGTTTTATAAGGGTTGCAACATTTTGGAACTCAACTTGATCAGATTCAGCTGCACTTTGAAATGACAGGTTAGAATAGTCTGAACATGTACTACCTGACATCGGGGAATTTATATTAAAGTCTGATACTTTGGTATCATTTGTGTCTTCCTCACACGTTTCACCAGAGTCTGAACTTTTGCTTCTAAGAAGGGACAGCTGATAAGAAAACGGAAAATCATCTGCTGAGATTCCGGCATTCAGCACAGTCTTATCCTCATTTTGCCCCGGCTCAATCTCGAGTTGTTTCGCATCGGACAATTCTTTAACGTAATCTGCTTCTGTGAGAGAAGTGAGATTAATGTTGTTGTTGGATAATGCTGGTGTTTGGCAGTGTAAGCTCTGGATGGCGTCTTGGTAAGAGGGCGGACTCTTTATCTGAGATCTTTGACTGCCCTTTGAACTAATACTAATGGGTTTTTGTGCAGAGAAACTTTGAACACTACGGACGGATGTTACAGAATCAAGTGCCTTTGGGGAAACTAGTTGGGAAGAGAAAACGCCGCTTGAGGCCAGAGTAACTGTTGGTTTGATCGGATTTATGAGATTCAATTTTTCTTGGAGGAGTCCAGAGCCTCCTATTGGCATGAAGCGACTTTGTGTTGTCACAACTTCAACAGGGCTGGTTTCTGAACTGTTCCTATGCACATGAGGAGACGGTAGTGAAACTGGTGTTGATCGTGAACTTGTTGGCTGCGCTTTTGGAGACATGACATGCATCGGACTTGGAGGTTGAGTTTGTAGAGTAAGATGATGAGGATGGTCAGTGGACATTGGTGTTGAATTGATTTCATTGTTTGGAACTTGTGATAAATGAATTGGCAGTGGCGTTGTGCTTGGTACAGGGCTGGAATCAAAACTGTGATAACCCGCGTCAGAAATTGGTGTCTGTGCACCGTGTCTTTCATTAGAATTAAGACGTAAGAGCATTGGACGAGAGATGGTGGTCAACATTGGCTCACTTGAGTCTAACATTTTCTCTGTATTTTCATGCAGAAAAGTTGTTGTTGTAATATTCAGCTGCTGAGCTAAATTTGATGCTGATGCAGGAACTGAAATACTCCTCAATACAGGAGTATTTCGTCTCTGCTTAAGTTCCCGAGTGGTTGGCGGGACAGAGGGCACAGTGAAGAGCGCATCTTGTGTATGATGAGCAGGAATTTGACTAGACAAGATCTCAGCAGTGAGATCTGTGGAATGATGAAGTTGAAAAGGGTCCGCAAGACTGTGTAAACCCAGACCGTGGGATTGAAAGTCACCAATGGTAAAAGCGCTACTTTGTCTATGCAGATAGCTGTTAGAAGAACGCTTCTCCATAGACTCTGTGATAAAATCTGCGACATCAGTCGGCAGTTCTGAATCCCCGCTTAAGTCCATGTCTTGCGGTGGGGAGTCAGGCTTTGACAAAATACTTTCTAAATCGTCTAAGAAATTTGGCCTATTAGGTATAGCTGCTCTAGGCTCACCATAAGATTGCACCATGGGATTTGCGCGTTTTCTATGAATATCCCTTAAAGATGAAACAACTGGCAGTTCTTTGCTCTTTGGTGACGGTTTAGATAAATCTACTGATGAAGAGTCACCGGTCAACAGTTTAAGTAAAAAATGATCTTTTGTGCTACCTTTGCTTGCTAAAGGTTTCTTAACAACAAAACTGTTTGATGTTTGAACGACACCTCTATGGACAGTTGAACGAGCCTTTTCCTGTCCAGAAGTGCTCGGTTTTAAGTTCAATTTCGTGTCAGAAGCAGTTCTGTTAGCACTCTTATATTTAGCAGTGTTGCTATAATCCGCCAACATCACGAGAATATCATCCTGCTGATTGTCTTCTCTTGATTCACTAGGGTTTGTCTTTGGTCGAGAACGTTGCTTTAAGAAAGTGTCAATCCTCTTATCAAGCTGTAGACTCTGTCGCATTAACTTGTGTGACAGCTTCATGGAGTGCGACGTGACCCCTACTGATGCTGTCTTCATTGTCGCAGCTTGACAATTAGCGTAGTCAAACGATATCGAATCTGAACCAAGGGAACAAGCCAATTCAGCTGCTGACAACGGCATATCAACAAGAGCATCACTTTCTAAACTAGTAATATCAGAAACCCTATCTTCAACCAGGGTAGAGTCGGCGATGTCTTGATTTTCTAGATGGGGTAGACAAGATTTGCTTCTCTTGGGGTTATTCTCATCTGAATTGTCTTCCAGGCACTCGTCAGTGTCTGTCAGAGTATGCGCGTCATCAACATTAGCAGCTTTGGCATTATTAACAGAATCTTGGCAGTTGGTAGACAGTTCTTTGGCGGAACCTGGAGATTTTCTTTTCCTTTTACAATTCAATGAACTTTCCAAAACTGTAACGTTTTCATCAGTTTCCATTCTGCATTCAGTATCAGATGAATTTTGAACAGCTGCTTGCATCGGCATGATAAGATTATTTGCAGACAGCGCATCATCAGCCCCTGTCCTAGCATGAGTCCCCTTACGCTGTGCTGCTGCAATGTCTTTATGTGCAATTGGTATGCTAATGGTATTGCTTCTTTTTGCTTTTACAGAACCGATTTGATTGTGGGAATGCGACCCAGAGCCAGAGGACGCACCCATTATTATGAACAGTTCATTGGGATTTGCATTGCTTGTCAAAGAAGTGGATCTTTGCAGGTCAGCCGCCACAGATACTGCAGGGTTCGCAATTGGTATCTGGGCAGGAATTGACAGTTTATGTGGCACCTGAAGGTTTGAAATGCTTTGTGTAGCTGAAGTCCCAGCTGCTGGTGATACAGGCATAAGTAAAGTCTCTCTTTCTCGCTTTTCTTTCAAGATTTCTGCCACTGGTTTACTGCCAAAGCTGGGACCTTCAATACTCACAATAGGGCCCCTTTGCTCTCGGAGCATTGAAGACACCGTTCTAGGGGCCGGGGCTTTTGGTCTTATAGGTGTAAACCGAGTTTTTGTTCTCCTAGGAGTGACTGGGGATGTGACCCCGGGACTATTTTCAACAATAGGTGAAGATGATCGGGTAACAACACTCAAGTCAGATCTTTGGTTATTGTTCACTTCACGTGGGCTTGATCGAACAATGGGAGCTGGCTGGATTGAGATCAAAGAATCTTTACCAGAACTTGCGACTGTGTAGGTCATAGTTTGAGCTAACTGTCCTTTACTAAGGGCTTCAACTATCCCAACATCTTTCCGAGGTTTTGACATCAAAAGTCTAGTTAAACCCCTAGATTTTTGGTTTGTTCCCATGAAAACATTTGTACTAGAAGATGTTGAATCTGGTTGAACTGCAGAAGGTGACAAATCCGGTGCCATCGATCCTTGAGTAACAGAGCCTATTATTCTTTGAGGAAAAGGAACAAAAGCACTCCTGCTAGGAATTATTGGCATATGCTGTACTGGCTGGGGAACCTGGTTTACTGTTTTGGTTTTTTCATTCGGGTTTTGAACTGCGTTGAAAGGGGCAGTACATGTAGATGGATCTTTGGGTTTTTCTATATTTTTAAGAACCACAGACACGGGTCTAGAAGCTGATGAATTAGAGACCATGACCTCTTTAAAGTCATTTGGGACATGGCTGATTTCTAGGACTGTAGAATTCCCAGCTGTATCAGGCTTTTTACTAGCACTAGCAATATGGTGGTTTAAACGTTGCTCCCTATCAGAGAGATAGTCCTCGGTCTCCACAAATAACTGCCTGTCAAGACTCCGCGTACCTTCTAAAAGATTTCGTGCTGCTTCAAAGAAAGGGGAAGTAAGGCTAGATGCCTTTTCTCGTTTACGTCTTTCCTTCTCAGCAGCTCCTTGGCTATTCCTTCTACGATATGTTGCTCGAATTGCTACAGGACTAACAAATTCTGTCTCAGATGCTGTTCGCCTGTTCTCTACAGAGTCCGCTCGAGAGGGTGTTCGGACTGGTGAACACGACACAGATGACCTTGAAGGCGATGCCATATCGTCAAACGGGGTCGTGCAGGATGTTCTTATAGACAAACTTGGTGTATCTAGTTCCCGCTCCGATGACCGTCCGTGAATTAAGGATGGTGTAGATAATTCTCTCTCGGAAGAACTTCCAGCTCGGCTTTGTTCTTGCTCTTGTTCGATTTCACTTTTTTGAAGTTGTAGTTTCCGTTTTTGCTCTTTGATAAGTTCCCGCTCCTGAAGTTTTCTCTGCAACTGCAGCTGTGTTTCTCGATGTTTGTTGCCTCCAGCAGGATTAGTAAATAACTGAGACATATTACCTGAAAAAGAGAAAGACATAATCACTTATTAGCATATCTGGCAATCAATTATTTTCTTTAAAGAGGCTATACCGTAGAATTTAGGTCAAACAGCGACTGTAACGAATTGAACCAAGTTTTCTATATTTTTTTAGTATAGCCCAAGTATAAGCTTTCCGAAAAATATCAACCTCGAGAATGTGCGATATACCGTATTAAAATAAAAATAAAGTCAGTAAAATCTATAATGCAAGTGGCATTATAGATTTGACAAACATTATTATAATTTTCACAGTTTATATCACACATTCTCAATGTTAACATTTTCTGAAAGCTTATATTTTGGGCCATACTAGTAAAATATAAAAAATATAAAAAAAATTTGTTGATTTTTGGCCTAAATTATGTGGTACAGCCTCTTCAAATGTGTCTTGGTTCGCTCTGTGTTAACCAATGTTTATCCCTCTAAGCCTGTTTATCATGTATATCAATTATACATTTGGAGGTGCCAACAAGTACACATAACACACACAAGACTTGTCAATATTGATAGGCTGAAGAGTAGCCAAATAACCATTCTGCTTGAGAAAAATAACAGATTTGCCACTTGAAACTTCAATACCCACATTAGTTTGATTGTTTGGTTTGTGTAAAATGTTGTACTCAAGGGTATTTTGCTTATATGACGACCGTTTCTCCACTTCTTACATTGTAATACTTAAGTTAAAATGGTGGAAAAAAACCTAGAGGAAACCTTGGAAAAAACTCAATAGCCACCCCTACAATTGAACTACTAAAGTCCCAGGGTTTCAGCTGAGCCCTATTATAAGCAAAGACCAATAAACATTAAGGGCAGAAACATTGTGCAAACTTATCAAGGCCATATTCAGCAACATTTAAAGAGACTGTACCGCAGAATTTAGGCCCAAAATCAACTGAAACGAATTAAACCGGTTTTCTATATTGTTTATAGTACGGCCCAAAGTATAAGCTTTCAGAAAATAATAGGTAACGAAATATCATTTTAGTGATAACTTAAACTAGTGTGCTTATATTGTTTAAAGTTGCATCTCGTTAAACAGTTAGTGGACCTTTAATGTAATTATATATTTTTGCTTTAAAGTACTAACCTTTGCCAGGCTGACCTTGGGTTTCTTGCATGGCTGCTAGGACTGAAAAAGCTGACATTGATTTGCTGTTCACGTACAGGTTTCCAAGTAAGAACTCCGCCAATTGACGAAGATCTGTGAAATTTTGGCCGAGCAATTTCTGTGCCCACTCACATACCAGGTCACATGAAGCAGTAAATAAACCATCACTCGGAGTAGGCTCATTCTGGTTATGGAAAAAAACATAGAATTAGATTGATTGATTGATTGATTGGTGTTTAACGCCATACTCAGGGATATTTCACATATATGACAGCATGCCAGCCCCATGGGAGAAGGAAACCACCCTTCAAGTCACTGGCAACATGAAAGACGAGACAGAAAAAAGGAGCAAAAAACGACACCACAAAAAAAATATATACTTCCTTATGCCCCTTAACTCCGAGAGCACCAGGAAGCTCCCGCCCAATCATCCGCCATAGAAATAGAAAATATTTAGAAAAAGGTTTTGTTTGTTGTCAGTTTTTCTTAACGTTCAATGACATACCAAAGACCTTTGCATTACTGGGGTCGATTGTCTAAAGTGCAATTACATTTTATCCTAGATAATATGATGTTACATTAAGTTGAAGGCTTATCTCTAATCCTGGATTATGGATTTAATCGGCAATTAATGCAAATTTTGGCTTCAATCAACCGGCCCATAGTGAATAAATAAAAGGTAATTGGAAACCTTGTTAGAGCTTACACATAAAAGTACTCTCCGAAACTAGAGTAAAGCAATCAGGGGTTGAAATGTTTAAAATATGTTGCCGGACATTTATGAAACTTTGTCCTACTGCACATTTAACACAATGTTAAATTTGGAAAAATTTTACAGGACAATCCCAATTTTAACCAGTTATGTCCTGCTAGTACATGTAAATTTCCACCTCTGGCAATTGTCCCCCTTTGCTGCCTGCAAGACAAGAAATGTAGCAAACGAACTGGCACAAAATATATGTGAAATCTTTATTTAATAGCTGTTTGATCACTTTCTTTTTGTTTAAAAAAAAAGGGTATTCATTTTAACCTCATTGTTTTAACCTTAGTGTCAGTCTTCTAATCGATAAGACAAAGCAACCTAAACAGAGCTACACAGTACAAGCAGGCCTAGGGTCTGTTTGATTGGTCTGTTCCATACTTGTCCAGAACACACCACCAACTCTGGCTTTCGATTAACATGTGAGTGACCTAATTCCTGCTACTCCAAATGTTTCTCCTCTCAAAATTAAGCGTTCTGAACTGACCATGTGATGACTTGTACTGCGTTAGATTGGCGTTTCTGTGAGTTCGGAACACTCTGAACGGACTAATGACAAACAGTAAGGTTAAAATGATTAGTCTTGACAATAGATACATGTAACATACCCATGTATGCTTTGTAGAATTTACACTTATCTATAAAGACATAGGTAAAGTGGTCCCAACAGCGCTTAAAACAATTTTCAGGTATATTTGGTGCCATAGCATCGGGCTACATTTCAAGGCATGGGTACATGTATATGTTATTTGACAATGCAACCCAATAAAGCTAAGCGTAGATGTAAGTGTATATATGTTGCAGTTGCCAGAGCAGGAAGATTGATTGATTGATTGGGGTTTGATGCCATACTCAGGGGTATTTCACCTATATGACGACCAACCCCATGGGTAGAGGAAACTACAGAGTACGTCACTGGCAACATGAAAGATAAGACAAAAAAAAAGGTGCAAAAAACGACACCACAAAAAAAAACCTACTTCCTCTGACATGCCCCTTAAATCAGAAGCAGGAAGATAAACTGTTTTTTAAAAGCTTTATTTGAAATGTTTACAATTGTGTTATTAGTGTTATGCTTTACAATTAGGGAATAACCATGCTGAATTTGACGTTTTGGGACTGTTAATGCTAGGTTTTACGGCCGCAAATTGAGTTTTACCGGCG
>JAVFBY010263316.1:0-10538 GCA_034781015.1 Tonicella lineata
GCGGCTTTTAGAATCTGGCAAAACGTTTCTGCCACAATAAAATCAATTGTTTTAAACTATTTAATCGTTTTTTTACAATCATAGATGCAATTATTCTGCGATAAAATTAACTCTTTCATAAAATTACATTTTAAAGGCGTATTTTACATTTCAGCGGATTGTTTTTTGTTATTGGTTCACATTGTAATCCCGTACCCTATAGCAATCTGATGCTGGTCTGGACAACTCTGTTGGAGATCTCTAAACTTGTTGCCAGAAAGTCCATTTTATCCTTGGGAGTCGTCTCTTATGAATGTATATAGAAGTTTTAAGCTACATTAAGCTACACATCTCATTTTTTCTTGTTTATTGTTATTAGTAGCCTACACAGCTATCATATTTTGGAATACCCATAAACACGGTGTGAAACATCAACCAATCAATCAAAAAGCGCATTAAATACTATTTATTGTTTATATCGTCATAGTATCAAATTGACTGCATTGATTTGTGTTATTGTTTGAAGGTTTACGGACAACCAACAGAAGCGGATAGACCAATGTGACAGGTTACCTCGAGATTGGCCGCGATCTCATTTATTTCATACGGATCATACCGGAAGTAAGTATTACAGGATGAAACAATTTTGTGAACAAGACACCATTTCTGAAAAATTGTTGATAGTCATTTTATTAAGACAAACTTTAATGGTATGTTTTCTTTATTCTGTGAACTAAGCTATATAAATTATTTTATTGTTTTGTTTGTGTTTAGCACTATACGGCTGCTCCATTTCTATTGAAGTATACGATAATAAAAAGGGGTAACGTCATGGTTCCATGCCATAGTCAAATGGCTTTGTTAAATTGTTGGATAGTTTTTGAGAAATATTGAGAAAAAATGGCAAAGAAATCTGGTTTTAAGGCAAGACAAATTATCTTACTCTATACATTTTTAAACTATATAATGTCTAAAGTAGAGACAAAATAAACAGTTCAGATTAAATAATAATATGTTTTGACTACCCAACACTTAGAAGCCTGATGACTGTCCTCGTTACATTGTACTTTGAACTTGGATGCCACTTAAACACTCAACATTTTTCAGATAATCAGTTCGTGAGTACGGCCATGATGGATTTTGTTAAACCAGAAGTCATGCCAGGTAAGGATTACGGATCATTGTGTCATTAAAAATTTTCAAAAAATAAAACAGAAGCTTTCAGAAAAATTCAACCCAGACGAATGCCCTCGTAAAGATTTAAATAAAAGAAGAAAAATACCACATTTTAGAATTAATTCCGTTTTAAGCTTTTGATTTTATTTGTTATTTTTTTACATTTTTTCCTGGTAAATTCGTTCCAGTTTAATTCCTCATTTTCGCACAAGCGAAGTCTTTTTAAAATTGACAAAACATAAAGCAATAAATTTTTACATTTCATCCCTGTTTAATTTAATTATTATTATATACAGTTTTTGGAAAATATAGTTTGTAACAATGCTGTGTGTTTTTTTTTTGTTACAGGTCCAAAACGTCTTGCTGCTCTATAGAAGAGTCATATTTACACTTTATAAACTTTTTAAATGAGCCAAGGCGATCTACAGAGTTTTATAAGCTGAAAAGATGCTTAACACAGGGATTGGTGAGAGTATTACTCTAGATGAACACCGGTGTCGCTTGCAGTTAGTACAGACAGATGTACGGACAGACACACAGACAAAGTGATTTCAATCTGCAACTATGCTTCGCTAGCGACACATTAGTTACTCATATTTTCTGGGTTCTTTAGGATACCAAAACTATTTATTTTTCGCCATTCTTTGTCAGTAGGCATGTTTAAATATCGTGTTATTGTTACCCAAAGAGATTTATGTGTTGCATCACACTTTCTAATTCGATTTTTTTTGGATCGATTATTTAAATATGTTTAATTCCAAACAACTTTCAGACACTAAACACGCTGCATTTCAAAGCGCTATCCAAAGAGAATGGGCCAATATGGTCATATTTTGATGGAAAGGTACTTGACTGCATCCAAATTGTTTAGACATTATTTTATGTTACTCCGAAGATCAACATGTACAGTTTATATAACGTAAGTTATACATCTCTTCCCCTTTGGGTTGTCCCATTTCAGAAAAGACTTGTTACGAAAGGTTGTGTTTATCTGGAAAGTAAGGCGCAGTTATTCATACAAAAATCAAATTTTTTGTTGTTGACCTCCCAATTTTATTTTATATATATGGAATTTATGCGACAATAATACACATGCCCACTATATTTACCAATATATATTTTCAATTACGAATCTTGTCTTTTGTTTTATTGATTAAGTGATCTATTTATTGTCAAATTATTTCTTCGTCGATTAGTTAAAAGTGCAGCGTGGCCCTGCACTATTGCGTAAGAGAGAAACGTATAAGTTACGAAGCTTATGAGTAGCGTTTAGCCAGCGTATTACCGCTGGCAAAAGGGTAACCATGGATATTCATGCATCTCGATACGACATCACCTCACGTGGCTTTGTTCTCTCATTGTATTGGTCTGCTTGACGTAATGTAGTGCGAAATAGTTCTATTTTAATTCTTGAATTTCATTGTTGGTGTATGTTCTCGGTATTGATTTTTATACCCCCGCAAAGATATTTGCGGAGGTATCTTAAAATAGGCATTGTCCATCCGTCTGTCTGTCTGTCCGTCTGTCTGTCCGTCCGTCTCCAATCTACCTATGGTCATATTCCGATCTCTATCTCAAAAAGTACCTGATGTATCGAGCTGAAATTTATTTTATTTCACAACTGGCATATTGGGACTGTGCACTGTCATGGTGCTATTCGTGAAACATTCTTGGAAGTTTGTCTGTCCGTCCATCCGTCTGTCATTTGCCTTCACTCTACCTCCTGTCATATTCCGAGCTGTATCTCGAAAAGTACTTTATGTATCGAATTGAAATTTATTTTATTTCCCAGCTGGCATATTGGGACTGTGCATTGTCATGGTGCTATTTATGTAACATTCTTGGAAGTTTGTCTGTCCGTCTATCTATCTGTCATTTGCCTTCACTCTACCTCCTATCATATTCCAAGCTATATCTAAAAATCTAATTGATGTATCGAGCTGAAATTGATTTTATTTCACAGCTGGCATATTGGGACTGTGCACTGTCATGGTGCTATTCGTGTTACATTCTTGGAAGTTTGTTTGACCGTCCATCTGTCTGTCATTTGCCTTCACTCTATCTCCTGTCATATTCCGAGCTCTATCCCAAGACTTCTCAATGTATCGTGCTGAAATTTATTTTATTTAACAGCTGACATATTGTGACTGTGCACTATCATGGTGTTATTCTTGTCAAGGGGTCAAGGTGACTGAGTCAAGTCTTAGTTTTTGTATGTTTTTGCTTGCCTGGGCCATTTCATCCACACTTTTTCATGCAGCAACCTCAAACTTGACGCAAATGTGCAACTCAGGAAAGGTGAAGTGTCATGCAAAAAATTGGGGCTTTTGGGCCAAGGTGAAGGTCATAGGGTCAAGCCTTAGTCTTGGTATGCCATCCTATACATGAAATACGCCATCATATACATTAAATACCCCTGAGTACGGCGAAATACTCCAATCAATCAATCCACGCTATTGACATGGAGCTCTAGTTTTCATCTTGTCCTTTTATTTATTATTTTTACCCCTCAGCCAATTTTAGGGGTATTGTCGTCATCATGTATGTCAGTACGTCCGTCTGTGACCGCGATATCCCCTAAACGAAATCACGTAGGGCCACCAAATTTGGATATGGTATGAACCTAGTTAATTGTGGAAAGCCTATTGAAATTGGGCATACTCGTCAAATAATTTATGGAGTTATGCCCCTTTTTCAACTTTTTTCTATACCATGATATCTTTAAAACAAAATCATGTTTACCCACCAAATAAACATATATTGTGTATCTAGTGAATTGTGGTGAGCCTTTTTAAAAAAAACTGAGCAATTTTCACAGGTATTTTGAATGTCATATAAAATTCTTGGAAGTTCGTTTGCCCGTCCAGCTGTATGTCATTTGCCTTCACTCTACCTTCTGTCCACAATCTGATGTCTACATGTATCTCAAAAAGTACTCAGTGTGTCGAGCTGACATTTATTTTATTTCACAGCTGGCATTGCTGTGATTTTATTCGTGTAACATTCTTGAAAGTTTGTTTGTTACATCTTTGCTTTCACTTTACCTTATCTCATATTCCAAGTTCAGCTAAAAAAGTACTTGATGTATCCAGTTGAAATTTGTTTGATATAACAGCTGACATATTCAGTTGGAACTGTGCACTAATGTAAAAAATACAATAGTACAGTATAGGCATACACGGTCAGCGGAAAGGCGGAGGGATGGGGCGGGGGTACACTACTTTGCTCACTTTTGCGCTTGTTATACTTTAAAAAACATGTATTTGGTTCTCTAGGGTTAAATAAAATGGGCCAAAGTAAAAACTTTCAGAAAGTATCAACCTCAACAATGTGCAAAATACCATAATAACATAATAATAATTAATTCGGTAAAGTCTATAATGCCTGTTGAATTTGTTTAAGCCATTTGTTTTGCCTAGATTCTGCGGTATAGACCCCTTTTATGTGGGTCACATAATATATTTTAGCGACTTTATTATTATTTTAAAACACTATATCCCACATTCTCGAGGTTAATACTTTTTTAAATCTGATACTTTGGGCCATACAATAAAATATAGAAAACACGGTTTGATTCATTTCAGTCGATTATTGTCCTTAATTCTGTGGTATACACATGTAGCCGCTTTATAACTGTTCTGTGGCTCTACTACATGTAATTTTGGTAGTTAGTGGTTAGTTAACACAGGTAAGTAAACCAATCAACAGCAAATGCCATTTTATAAAAGGTATTTTTATTATAAGATATATTAATAAAAACTATCTATAGAGCATTATTTAAAAAGGAAATGTTCAGTACAATCTTAATATTGTAATTTACATGAACAGATCAAACCATATACAATAAACCTTTTCGGATTAAGCCTTGACGTCGAAGGCGTTGTTCGATCCTGGGTGTCACGGAAATGCCTTTATTGTGGGGTCACGCCGTGATACAGACTTCAATCATGACGTCAGCCTGGCTGTCCGGGCTGGGTTGTTCAAAAGTGTATTAACTTTAAGCCAGGCTTAAATGAACACTGCCACAAAGAAACTCCATTGTGATGTGACGTCATCCAATAATGGTTTAAAGCTAATACTCTTTTGAACAACTGGTAGCGGCGTGAGGCAACAATTAATTCATTTCAGTGTCACCCAGGATCAAACAACATCATCGGCGTCAAGGATTAAGCTGAAAAGGTCATTATATGACAGTACTACATATAAACCCATCAGACCACAAGCTGTCCACCCAGGAAGCGCACACGGACAACCCAAAGTTCACAAACAATTCAACCAAATTACTCCGTTGAGATCTGTTGTTGATATATTACCATATTAGAAAGTACCTCGCCCAACTCTTAGAACCATTGGCTGATAACGACTTTAGGTTCCTTCCCAGAGATTGTGTAAATTTTGACACTATATCCTTTCTGAAGACACAATTTAACTAAGAAAAATCTTTAAAGTATTTAAACGGTTGGCCGTTGAGTTGGACAGTTAGAGTTGTCGGTAATTAATAGTGAACGTCAAAAAAATACAAACTTTAACTTCTATTTTAAAGAAAACCAAGAATTCAAAACTTTCAGTTTATGACAAAAATGGAAAGTTCATAACTTTTTCTATCTGAGAAAAATACCGAAACTTGCCGATTTTCATTTTAAAAATAGTTTTATAACGTTAAACACGTCTACCGGTTAGTGTGCCTTTAAGAAATTGCTTTTAGACTCTTGTACTTAAACACTATTTTTTAGCAAATAGAGGCCTTTATCAGCAGATATAGTGACGATGGGTAAATCGATTG
Organism: Tonicella lineata; assembly: GCA_034781015.1. Lineage (NCBI taxonomy): Eukaryota > Metazoa > Mollusca > Polyplacophora > Chitonida > Mopaliidae > Tonicella > Tonicella lineata. Next base: position 5,939 of record JAVFBY010263316.1, read on the forward strand.
ATCCACTGCTTGCAAACATCATAATGACCGAATTTGAAAATGCAATTATCAATAAACTTTAAATACAATTTTACTGTTGTTTTATTGATGGCACATTATAGCTAATCCATTTGACTTCAAGGACATCCAAGGTAAAGTATTAAATGAATTTGATAAAAACATAAAATTTGATTTGAAGATTTTTCAGACAGCAAATACACTCACATTTTAGATATTTGTATTTCACCAGAAGGCACTACTATTTACACGAAACCTTCATAGGCTGGTCAGTTTACCCATTTTAGAACGTTTCAACCATGGAAAACTAAAATCGCTAGGATTAAAACGCTAGTTAACCGTGCCAAAAGAATATATATCCTAAATACAAGTATGTAGCTGACAAATTAATCTCTATATTATCTGATATGCAACCCAAATTCATTCTAATAAACACACTCCGGCTTCCGAAAGTAGTAAAATATAACGATATTACATATTAAAGAGACACGGTCGCTCAAAATGATATATTTTTGTGTTCATAACATGAGTTATACTTATTTTTCTCAAGAAGCAGAAATTAGAAGCTTTACCCAACTGTTTAGGCTTAGAAGTATTAGTCCACAAAATTGAAATAAAGTGGTTTCAATTCCCGTTTAACAAGACTTTGCTTGACATTGATACCTTAACATAAAGAAGGCTTGTGAGTTTGATCAACAAAATCTACAATTATTCTCACAAATGATTGGTATCTAATTAAACCTTACTTTAACAATGTTCTTCGACCACCATTTACTGTCGCCATAAGATTGCAAAATGTGATACAGTAGAAGTTTTTTTTAATTGAGTGACTGAAAAAGGCACTTTTGAAATACGTGATATATACTACAGCCTCTTTAAATGTTAGCATGTTTTCTCTTGGCTCATACACATTTAATTTATGAACAAACATTAATACTACATACACTTATCCACAAACTCCATTCTAATGAAACATTCAGTTCTAAATGGCTTTTATTTGTAAAAAATATATTAGAATCTTGTGGATTAGCCAATATCTGGAACTCGCATACTTTTCCAGAAAGGAAATGGCTTGTCAGTAACATTCACTCTATTTTAACTGATCAGTTTATACAAGAATGGCGTAATAATTTGGAAGTCAGTAATAAATGTCGAATATATCGAATGTTAAAACAAAATTTTTGCTTTGAAAGCTACCTGGTCAAATTGCCTTTATTTCAGGCAATTCCTCTTTGTAAACTTAGAACGAGCAATCATTGTTTAGACGTTGAAATAGGAAGACATAGACATATTCCTTATGAAATGAGAAGTTGTTCTAAATGTAATATGAATGTTGTAGGTGACGAATTCCATTTTGTTATACAATGTCCTCTTTTTCAAGAATTACGTGATAAGTATGTACCAGCTTACTTCACAGAATTACAAAGTATTTACAGATTCTGTAGTTTGTTTGAAAATAGGAACATCAATATCATGAGCAATTTAGCCAAGTTTGTTAGAAAGGGGTTGATATTGCATAAACGGTCTCCAAACCTCCATTGAAAATTTATGCTGCACTTCTTACCACTTATGTTTATCACTACTGTCTACATGTACTTCTATTGTATTTTATGTTTCTCTTTATCTTTGTAAAAAGATCTGAGAATAAAGTTTTTACTTACTTACTTACTTACTTACACAGTGTCATTTAGGTAACTGATTTTTGTCGTTCTTTAATTAATTTTTTTTTCTTATTCCTTTTTTCAAGGTTTCCCATTATGAGAGAAGAATCAAAACTCTTGAAAATGAACTCCAAGAATCTAAAGATCATCGTAAAAAAGCAGTTGATGAGGTAAACATTTTCAGGGAATGTCTTGCACAAGTTCAAATTTCAGAGTTATGGGTCACTATGGCTTTTTTTAGAAAAAGTTTGTCATGGCTCTAGGGGCATCATTTTGGGGTGATTTTTTAATAAACTTTACACACATGCTTATTGAGTAATTCTCTTGGACAAGTTCAGCTTTGAAGGTTGTGGGGTCAAGGTCATTATGGCTATTAATTTATAAAATTTGAACATCAGGGCCCAGTTGTTCAAAGGTGGGTTAACTTTTAACCATTGTTGTTTGAAGTCACGTCACAATGTAGTTTCTTTGTGCAGTACAAATTTAACCCTAGGTTATCTTTTGAACAACCCAGCCCAGGGTTTCTGGCATATATATATATTTTTTTTATACCATTTAAGATAAAGCAAATCGGACAAAAAAATGCCATACTACAAGAGGATTCGTATATCTTCAGATAAATGTACCTTCTTTTTATAAAAAAAATCAATCCTTTGCTTTTAAGTTCATTTTATGGAACAGTGTTTATGTGATAGTTCAGTTAATAACTTCAATCATATTTACTTCACAGTAATCATAATTTATCATTGGTTTCATTAAACTATGTTTTTATTTTCACTCTTAGATTGGTGCTCTACAGAACCGATTGCGAGACAGTCATGTTTCGACTCAGGATCATCACGATATTCTCAAATCAGAACTTGCTCGTCGTGACGACACCATTCAAAAATTACGACGGGATGTTTTGTCTCTCCAAGAAAAGCGTGATGATGCTCTTTCTGAGGTAAGAGTTCTTTACTGCTAGATACAACAGATTGCGATTGCTTTTATAAGTACAAAATTACTCCTACTAAAGAAGTTTCCATCCACTACAATGCAACAATCTATTAAAGAACAAAAAGTTAAAAAAAGAAAAATTGTAAGAAAGTGTAGAATAAAAATACTTCTCTTCGCCAGCAAAGGAGTTAACAAAACTAGAAAACTATATTTTGTTGTGTTTTTGACAGCTTTGTTCAGTTCAGCTTGTATGAAAAATGTGCAACTTGATAAAATGCTTTGTGGTTCGGTTTTGTTAAATTTGTTAAAACACAAAAACAACAGATTAATAAATTTGCCGTAGATATTCTGAGGGAATTCTTGGGACATCAATATTCGGCATGCAAATGAATCTAACCTCATCGGTATTCATTTTAAAAATAAGCTGTTAATATGCCTACTCTGACATTGTTCAAAGCTTGATGACAATACAACAACAGCAAAGAAGTTATCGGATAAACTGAACCGAAAGGAGGAGGAGGTAACTCGTGGTGTACATAACCTTTTTATTCACATTTAATATTTTGGATTTGGCTATTTATTCACATTTAATATTTTGGATTTGTTTATTTATTCACATTTAATATTTTGGATTTGGTTATTTATTCACATTTAATATTTTGGATGTGGTGATTCTAATCCTTGTATTTGCTATGATATTGTTTTACCAGTTTATTTATGGACTGATCATATTATTAAAGGGATATGGCTTTGTACAGATCTTTCTCCTTTAATTTTGCTGATATTAAAAATGAAAGTTAAATGCTTTCATGAATCATTTTTCATATGCCTGTCATTTGATGGTATATTATACATAATATGGTATTGGGTTGTCCGTCCGTCAACATTTTGGTTTCTGGATATTTACTTGAAACCTCTTGTGCAATTTGAATTAAACTTAGTATGACTGATCCATGTGACAAGACCTCACTTGGGATTGATTTTTTGGTTTCTGTATGTTAACTTGAAAACTTCTTGTGCATTTCGAATCAGACTTAGTATGAGTGTTCCATGTGGGAAGATGTTGCTTGGGATTGATTTTGGCATATGACGGCCTTTAGGTGTTGCCACCTGGTAGCAATTCTAAATTAGGTTTCTGGCCGTTAACTTGAAAAGCAATACATCCCTTGCCATCATTCAACCTTGAAAAGCAATACATCCCTTGTCATCATTCAAACTTAATATCTATGCTTATATTCATTAACTTCACAAATTCAAACACGTGTCTATTATTAAAATGTCTTGAACAGGTTAAAATTTCAAGGTCACATGTCAAGGTCAATATAGAGATTTTTTTTTCAAACAAGCTTGTCCTCACTCTAGCAACTCTATCCCTTTGCTGATTTCCAATAAACTTCACACACATGTTTATTACAAAAATGTCTTGAACAAGTTTGTATTTTAAGGTTGTGGCCTTAAGACCAAGGTCAATATAGCTATTTGTAGAAAAAGATTGTCTGATTTATAGTGGCTTTATTGAGATGCTGTGTTTCACTTTATATGAATATTCCATTTGGCAAGATTTCACATGAGAATTAGTTTGGCTTGTGTCTGTCTACAGGTTCAGAAATTAACCAAATTCTTTACATTTCGTCAAACTTGCTTTTATTTCCATTTATCCCCAACGGGCGTATCATACTCAGTTATCAATGACACATCTTCCAATAGATAGATTCTCTTTAATTTTCAACATGCACATTTTGTGGTATTCATTTGTTTCCATTATAAAAGTATAAATGTACTTCATTTCAGTACTTTAATATGTAAATACACCTGTCCCTTGCTATAATTAACACGCATCGCAGTAACGCGGATTTCGGTAAAACATGGTCGTCAACTTGTTCCCCGAATTTTTCAAGCATGCTGTTGTTGTTGTACTTATAAAAACCTATAAATGTGTGTTTCTACTTATTTGAGATGTAAATAAAGTGTTACTTCGATTATGAATAAATCAGCAATGTTAAGAT
>JAVFBY010263427.1:295-10538 GCA_034781015.1 Tonicella lineata
AATTTTAAGCATGTCCAAGTAATTATTTGATGGAGACTGCTTCGGAGCCTTACACATCCTGTATACATTAAACAACATCACAAGTAATATAGTGGGTGGTTGGGCGGGAGCTTCCTGATGCCCCGGTGCTCTCGGGGTTAAGGGGCATCAGGAAGTAGGTTTTCTTTGTGGTGTCCTTTTTTGTTCCTTTTTTTTCCCTTTTTCTGTCTCGTTTTTCATGTTGCCATATTTGAAAAGTGGTTTCCTCCACCCATGGGGCTGGCACACCGTAATATTGGTGAGAAATACCCCTGAGTACGGCATCACAATTTAAAGTAATATATTAACAGTATACCCTAGCTGAGAAAGACAGAAATCCAGAAACATGAGGAGAAAAAAAAATCTTTGATCATTTGGCCTTGCATGCATTAACGTAAGAAAACTAGAAGTGAAGCTACTCTCTTGCCAAAAACCTGTTTGCCTTTTTTTGTCTTCATAATAAGTCTTATTACGTAAGAACTCTTTAAAGTGAAGGAAAGTTAGCCCATGCAGTTATAACTCCTACATGTATGCCACGCAAGATAGACTGATCTCTTTCTATACTGTGTACTTACCATGCTCCGTGTATTATAAATACATGTATATCCTCTCAACTTAAAAAAATAGAGAGATGAGAAACACAAAACTTTTATCATTTGGCCTTGCATGCATCTAAAGGTGATTTCCATGCTACACAGCTCATACACCCTAAACAACTCACAGAAGACAGAGTGATCAGTTAGCACTTTTTGTAGTTATATGTACACAAATGTAGGATAACACTTGTCTGTTATGAGTATCTTTCCAAAATGTGGAACCCAACTCTTCATTTACATGTTACTTGTAGTACATCTGAAAAAATATGTAAAACCTAAAGTTTTTATCACTTGGCCTTGGATGCATAAGAAGTGCCATTTTTACATGTTGTACATGTTTCTGAAGACTGCCAGGCGAAACTTGCTGCAATAACCAGCTACATGTACATGTACCTTTGGTGTGGAAGGCATCTGTTTTAACTTCTAAAAGTATACTATACTGGGGGACCAGGTTCCTGTCTTATAAATATATACAACATGCTCTCCACTGAATTCCAAGCGGAGGAGCGTGTTATTCCTCATGTTATTTTGATAGCTGTGGGTTTTCATAGCCCTGCCTAGAATACAACACGTTCTTGTACTATATTCCTGATAATAGATTGATTTGACAGGTGTTGTAATAACACTAAGGTGCACAATTGGCTTTTCTATCATTTCTTCCTGGTAGAGCACCATGTGACGTCAAGATAACATGGGTCGCTGGCTTTCTGTAGATGACAAGTTTGAAGTATTTAAATGAGAGAAAATGTGTCAAAAGCCAATTATAAGCCCTGTTCAGTCTTTAACTGTAGATTTTAACTAGTGACTTTTACTAGATTCTCTGTCCTTAATTTTACCATAAAGATGCACCATTAGCTTTTCTATTGTTTTTTCATGGTAGAACACACTGTGAATGATGTCAAGACTTGCTATATTAACACGTGTCCCTGTGTGACTGCAAGAAAATGCAGAAAAAGATGTTTGCGCATCTTACTCAATTTTACCTAGATTATTTTCAAGCCTGGTTTCAAGGATGGTTTTTCTTACTGTATTGGGCTAGGATGTACACCATCATATAAGTTAATTAACCTTGAGTATAGACATGCAGTGGCATATTAATGGTACATGTTTATGCACCCAGACAAATGATAGATTATCCACCTTCATGAAGGGAGAGCTGTTGTGGAGGCCCTTATGCGCAAATTTTGTAGTTTTTAGATGGAGGAAATTGCAAGATGGTTTTGACAAAGTTTCTTCTTGCTCTTAGGTTCTTAGAGCTATTAAAGGGACATCAAGAAGCCGATATGATGTGATGTCCTGACTCTTTGTTCTATCTTTGATGTTGTTGGTAATGTCAAGGGTGGTTTCCTCCACCCATTTGACTTAAATTGCATGCTGTCATACAGGTGAAATACCCCTGAACATAGCATTAAACACCAATCAATCAATCTTAGAGACTCAGTTTGAGCTATTACTTCAGAATGCGGTGTATGGGAAACTTGGAGCATAACAGAAATCTAACCTCCAGACAGGGTGTTTCACTGATTGAAATTTGATAATACAATACTGTTGAGTTTTTTAGATCTAGTTTTATATATCCTATTGGTTGAATTACATGTAGTCTTCAAGAAAACATAAAACACAGTGTAAATAATTACATATATATAAAACAAACCTAGTTTCTACTCATTTTTTTCTTCTCTTCAGAGAGGTAATACAGCTCTTCACCTGGCCTGTAGACGTCACCATTCCTCTATAGCTCTTCTGATACTTCATGCTGAATGTGGAATGAATATCCTCAATCAGGTCAGAATTTATCTCTACCTTACAAAATGCAGGTAATAGAGGGAAGTGTATATCGCTGAGTGCTGAAATAACAGGGTGGTTTTTACAAGGTTTTTGCTTAACCCAGCCCAGTTGCTCTCAAAGCTACGGGTGATCAGGAAGCTGATTTGATCAGAAAGTCCTGTTTTTAACCCTGCTCTTGTCCTGTCCCATCTTTGATGTTGCTGCAGATAGTTGGGGACAACTTACTGCTGCCCTGGTGCTCTCAGAGTCCAGCGGCATCATGTGATGCCCTGTTCTGTCCTGTCTTTGATGTTGCAGTTAACATCAAGGGTGGTTTCTTCCACTGATTTGAATGCCACACTCATATAGGTGAAATACCACTGAGCACGGCTAAATGACTCTAAATCTAAACCAGCTCAGAATTTAAACTGATTTATATGTTTGAACGTTACATGTAGCTGTGTGAATGGGCCTAAAGTTAAATACTCTTGCATATGATGTTAAACACGCAATCTTTAAATAAATCAAACCATGCTCCGTAGAGATGTCCGGATAACTTGAGACATCTGTGCAAAGATCATCACCTTCTAACCTGTATCACAATATAGGCTATTAAATTGAAGTGACTCTCACATGGAAAAACAGTTCTTGTCATTTGAGTTCACCATTGACAATATCAAAAATGTTAATACATTGTGAATGTAATCACTTTGATGCTTATTAAAGTAAAGGAATGTATTCCATATATAATGGAAACTTGTAAATATTGGCAAGGGAGATAATTTCACCTTTGAACGGCTTAAATTGCCAAATTATCTCCCTTGCCAACATTTACGATTCCCCCATTTATTTTTGTCACTGATGAAAAAAAATACAGGATGTTTTAATGTTTAAGTGTCAAAATGTTTTTAAAAAAAATGTTGGATTTTCTCCCTGCAGGACGGAGAGAGTGCTCTACAAGCTGCAGCCTCAGAAGGCCTACTAACAGTGGTACAGACAATGTGTGCATTTGGCTGTAAAGTAGATGTCACAGGCAAGGTAATTATGTTAAAATGCATCTAAGAACAAAAACAGGCCACTTTCACAAAATAGGATTATACTGAAGCCCAATTTACACAGAACATTACGTTGCAGTCTCGATGCTTTGTGAAAAAATAAAACTTCACTTATCATGTAGTAGAGAGTTTTTTCCACCATCAATCACCACTGGCCAATGTCACAAATAACATATACTAAAGCCCAATTTACACAGGACGAGCATAACAGTCATGATGCTCGGTGAAAAAAATAGACTTTACTTAGCATGTAGTACAGAGTTTTCTCCATCATACGGTCATCACCATCAAAAATACATGTAAACTAGCAAACCAGCAAGACATACAGTCTAGGCATGTCAATAAATAAATTATTACCATCTGTGAACTCTGTATTAAAAGCCCATTTCCTGTCATGAGACTTCTTTGATATACATCTTGCATGTACATGTAGGCTCTGCAATCAGATGCCAGGCGGGTGGTTGTGTGGAAGTTTCCTGCTCTCGGAGAATGAAGGGGCATCAGGAAGTAGATTTTTGTTTGGTGTCGTTATTTGCTCCTTTTTTCCCATTTTTCTGTCTCGTCTTTCATGTTCACAGTTGCCAGTGACGTGAACGGTGGTTTCCTCCACCCATAGGGCTGGCAAGCCGTCATGTAGCAGAAATACCCTTGAGTACGGCGTTAAACCCCAGTCAATAAATCAATCAGTTGCCAGTGGGTGGATGGCATGAGCTTCTTGTGCCCATGTGTTTTCTGAGTTACGGAGAATCAGCAAACCGTTTTGTTGTTGGATCCTGTTTTACACCTTGTGCAAGTTGTGATTGTCATGTGTCATCTTTGTTTTTCTTTTCTTCTAGTGACATCTAGGTAGTTGTCTTTATTCATTGGGCTTGCACACCTCTATATGATTGTAAACAGTAACATTATACGTGCGTCATAAAACCTCAATACAAAGAATTACAGATAAAAAATTTACAGTAATATGAGGTTTTTTTACACAATAAAACTGACCTTACTACTACTCTTTGCCCTTTTTTTCCGAATCAGGTGCAATTATTGAATATCACTCTTTTTTTTCTCCTCGGGTTACCTCATGTTGCTGTTCATCGTTCATCTTCGGTAATTGAGAGGTGTGTCGCTTTTTACAAGCTGTTAATTGTACAGTTACATAGGTTCGCTTGTTTGGGTGTGGAAACAAGGTGACCTAAGGGGTAAAAAGAGTGGTTCGAAGAATAAGGACAGAGAGTAGTAGTAAAGTAAGGTAAGTTTTATTAAATTTCTCTATGTTGTGTAGGACAATTTGACAGCGTTACAGTTAGCCAGCCGTGGTGGTTACACAGAAATTGTTAGATGCCTTCTGTTGTCTGGGGCCAATCCTGATCTTCAGAACAAGGTAACTATAAATTAACTATTTCACTTAATCAAGATCAAGCAACAGAAAATTACATCAAGTTTGAAACCTACAGTTCTACCTAAAGATAACAGCCTGGCTTCGGAGAATTGTTTAGGGTTTAAAACCGACAGAGCTACATGTAGCAGTATTCAGTATTTTTGTAAAGTTTTGTATGAATTGTCCCTTTTGGGAAGGTGCCTGCGATAAACATGTAGTTAAAGGGATAGTAAACCTGATTACATGTAACAAGTGTATGTGTTGGAATGTGTGAGTACATGTATTTTAATGTGTGAAATATTTTATTGAGAATATGATGATAAAATAAATTTGAAAAGTCATTGCCTTCAATCAAATTTGTTAGTACTGCGATGATGTTATAGGGATAAAGACACTGAGCTATATATTGTTCAGTTGTTCAGTGTGTTTTTTGTTTTGGTTACTCACATGCGCAGCAATGTGGCTCACACCTCCAGCAAAATGTCTGCCCCCATAATATTTTAGGTGTTATGGACTAGCTAACTTGCGGGTGGTTGGTCAGGAACTTCCTGGTCCTCTCTGAGTTAAGGGGCATCAGGAAGTAGATTTTTTTGTGGTGTCATTTTAATGCCTTAATTTTTCTTTTTTTCTGTCTCGTCTTTTATGTTGCCTTTGTCGTGAACGGTGGTTTTCTCCACAAATTGGGCTGGCACGCCGTCATATAGGTGAAATACCCCTGACCCGGCATTAAACCCTAATCAATCAAACAATCAATTAGTCAACTTTCAATAAGGTGTAGTCACTGTAAAACAAATTGTGAAATGACAAATTTGACAGCAAATTTCACACACTTTTTAATGCATATTTTCGTTAATTAAGTTATCTGTGCCTTTAACATACATGTAGTAATTTTGGATATTTAACTTTTTTTGTACAGTTTCTTTTGATGAACATCCTTTATTCAAAGATAATACATTTATTGCTTAATTATTTATTATAAAAAAATTGTTCTTCGTTTGAAAAGGAATTATTATGACAAAAAATACAATTCAACCATTCTAAGTATATCAGACAAAGTTACTGTCATGGGAGGTGATCCTTGAAAAATGATGGAAAGGGAGAGAACTTTTGTAATTTGCTAAAATGCGGAATAGTGGTATTACAATGAAGCTATTTTGACACAACCTGAGCCACTGCAGACATCTTGCTTTCATGAAGTGTCAAATGATGATTGAGGTCTTGGCTGTGCAAATATGTTGGAAACAAAACACTATGCTAAACTGATAAAACAGTAAAAAAAATCATGCATATAGATGTACAACATATAGTTGCATATAACATGGAACTAGAACAATTTTCCATGAAAATATAAAATACCTTAATAACTGTTTTAGGCTTATGAAGTAATAAGACTTAATAAAGAAAAAAAAAATTTCTTACTTTTTCTAAGGAGCGGAGCGTTGTCGTTTTTCTTTTCTAGCTAAATTGAATATCATCCGTGTTAACAATTCCAGAGTTAAAGTGATGTCTATTAATTAAATAGTTTACAGCTTCTACATGGTTCACCCCATGTTACAATAATAAACGATTATCTTCACAGATCTCCCGTATAAATTTAACCTAGTTATGTTATAGAAGTATTAATGTCACTTTGTTTATCTAAGGTTTTTTATTACACTTAATGTTGAGTTATGCCCCTTTTATCAACTTTTTTTCTTTACCATGACTTCTCTGAAACAAAATCACGTGGGGCCACCAAAGTTATATATTTTATGTATCTACAAATGTAGGGAATTGTGGGAAGCCTATTATTGAAATTGGGCAGTGCTCATCAAATGATTTATGGAGTTACATGTATGTCCCTTTTTCACCTTTTTTCTATACCATGATATCTCTGACAAAAAATCATGTGACACTAGTAAAAACTCTTGTGATCATCAATCTTGTATCAAATATAATGGTGATGATTGAGAACCAAGCCTTTCCAAAAGAAGCAGTAATCAGACAGTACTGGTACTTTATGCAGTATTTTTCTGTTGTTTATTTTACTATGGTCATTACACTATCAATAGGTACTTTCTTGTGCTCTTTGGCGAGCCGGAGGGGTTTTGGACAGCGGAGCTTCATGTTTATTACACTTAATGTTTTTCTAATACGTGTTGTTTTATTACACTTAATGTTTTTCTTAGTACCTGTTGCTTGTTAAAAGTACTCCTGATGATGGTTTGACGAATAAACCGAGGAGTCAAAAATATTTTTTAAAATTTAATTTAATTTTATTTGTCATAAAAGATCAATGGTTAAGACATGCAATACAAAACTAAAACACACACAGGCACAGAGATAGACACAGAGTTTATATGTTAATTGAGCATATACATGTCAGGGTTCTCATAAACCCTTTGTTTTGACCGATAAACGGATGTTTTTCCCAAAAAATTTAGGTGTCAAAATTTCCCCAACCAACCTGTAAATTCACCCAACAAAGGTATATTAATTGTCTAATCACCTCAACAATTCTGATCTATAAACATGATAAACCAGAAATAGTAATTTTTTTCCGTTTCCTATCGTAGCATAACATGTACACGTTGTCTTTCCGTTAGCATCTTTATGCAAAAGAATACAGCAAGGGAGGTCACACTAGCAAAGCCAACGTGCCATTACAAAACTACAAACGTGTGCAGCTCAAAACTAAAAGTCTTAATTTCAATTTTTTTCTTCATTGCGGAAGGAGGACCATCTAGCATCGCAGCATCTATGTAGTATCTATCTATTGAGACTTACTTTATTAATTTTTTATGTTTCTCCTCTTTTAATAGTGTGTATATTTAAATTCAGTTTTTCACCTACATGTAATACTGGTCTCAATGAGGCCCTGCACATCTCCGAAAATGCCTTGCACCACTCTGTTGGTCCAGGACACTTTGTCAGGCAGGATCTAAATAATTATTTCCAGACCTGTGGAATGGTTAGCAAGCTTAGCGTAAAGCCGTAACCGACAGAAGGACAGCCAGGTTATCCCAATGTGAATGTTTAACACGGATAAAACATAATTTAAACCAAAAAAAAATACTGTCACTAAAATTATAACTTACCCTTAGTCCCAACCCTACACAAGAAAAAAAAAATATCAGAAAAAAAAGAAGATTTTGCGGGGATTCGATCCCGCATCCTCAAAATGTTAAACTCCCAGTCCAGGGGCCGATTCCACAAAGCAGTTTTACACTTTAGTCAAAATCTTAAAATGCTCCTAAATAACAAAGTTTTGAATGAAGGCAATTAATGTTTGGACATTATTTATTATCCTCATGTCAGTAAGTAATAAATACAGAAATGTCCATACAATACAATGAAGACAGGTATTCAAAATGTTGAAATAAGTATTTTGACTTAAGTCAGAAAATGCTTTGTGGAATCAGCCCCAGCGCTTTATACTGAGCTGTGTCCCGACAGAAATTTTGTTGTCAAACTTGCGTATATAAATATGTTTGGCCTTCATTGATGACGTCACACCTTCTATGGCATTCATGTACCTTTTTCAATAACCCTGTGGAATCAAGGTCATATTGGCCTTTCTTTTCAATAAATTTTTAAATGTTTCATAAAATTTTAATAGCTTTATATTTGCTTGATTTATGGATTATTATTAGGGAAATTTATTCTATTTGAAGATCTTGGCCTCGTATTGCGTATTTTTTTAAAAAATGTTACCATGTGAGAGAATGGCATACTGACAGAGGATTCTATCTGTTGAGTTGTTGAATGCTTGTTAAACACTGTAAAACGTATTTTAAATATTTTGTTTATTCAAGCTGTCACTATCCACTGAGGTACAATATTGACAACTGCAAAGGAATTTTAGTCCTGTTGTACTCACAAACTGAAACAATATTATCTAACCACCCAAAGATGTCATATCTGTCTATATTATATATTGTTGGAATATTTTCATAAGAAAATAAAACATGCTGTTGTTTTTTCTTGATATTCACTGCTTATCATGGACTGTATCAGTGGGCTTGTCAAATGATGTCATCAATTCGACTAGTTTCTATTTCCTGGTTTTTGTTTGGCTTTTTGTGATTTGTTTTAGAAAGCCTGTTTTATCAGGTTATAGTCACACAATAACAACTCTCTGATTGGTTGTAGGAAGGCAACAGCTGTTGTGTGTATGATTCAGTGTACATGTTGTGTATATATACTGGCTAGGGGAATGTCATATCTTTGGGGGTATATACATGTACAGTGATTCTCATCGTTTTCATTTTTATGGGTGTAGTGCATTTGAGGACTACATTTTAAATACCGTTTTGTTTTTCGTAAGTCATCTATATTAGATTTCATATTTTTGTGAACTATATGTAATGATATAGTTATACATGTACATTCATTTTTCTTTTTGGCTTTAATATTTTTAAATATATTTAATATATCAATATATTAATAGTTTTACCAGCTTTCAAAGGGCATTTATATATTGAATGACATTGAATATAAGGCTTATTTATTTACTAATGAGATTTTATTAGTTATATACATTGTGTATGTGAGAGATTTTCGTTCAGATTCTGACACCATTGTGAAGTGTAACTGCTAAACATTTTTACCCTGTAACATGACACTGACTTTTAATTAATTTTGTTTAATTTAATTAATGTATTAATTGTTTTTTGTTTTACTGCTTTTAATGGAATTTAGAAGTTGTATGACATTAAAACAGTATAAGGCTTGTATTAATAAATATTAATACTGAAACATGACACTGATTTTTAAGTTTTAAATATAATAAGGCTTTATATTTGGATGACATTTTCTAATTAAATGTCATCCAAATATAAAGCCTTAATTATGTTTAATTTCCTTGATTACTGTTAATTTTTTGTCAATCATATAAAACTATCATATAACAACTACATGTAGTTAAAACTATTTACCCACATGACTGGGTAAGACGAGTCCTTCTTTGGTTATTGTTTTATGGCCTAACAACAGTATGCGGTTATTATACGGTGTAGAATCCAATATGCAGTTTTATTGTACGAATCCACGTTGATTTGAAAGTCTGTATTGGACGAGCCGCCTTATAATTCAGTTGTACCACATCCATTGCAGGTTACATGTATATAAATTTTTTAATTAATGATAATTATTATGAAAATCATCACCAAGAAGCTGATTTTTTGTGGTATCCTTTTTTTGTCGTCCTGTTATGCCTTTGATGCTGTTGATCAGGTCAAGAATGGTTTCATCTACCCATTCGGCTGGCACGCCATCTTATACATGTATGTACAGTACAGCCCTCATCAAAAAGCAAGCCCTAGTGCGCTTGGGTGCACTACAGCCCACTAAAGCGCATTAAAGCACACTAGAGTGCACCATAACCCACAATTAACAGACAGTCTACCATTGGAGTTGCGCATTAAAGCGCACTAGAGCAACAGAATGACACACTACCT
>JAVFBY010263538.1:0-10536 GCA_034781015.1 Tonicella lineata
AAAATCTTAAATATACCTAAATTACTTACATTTGAACTTTGACATTTAATATTTGGGATTTATTTTCGTGATCTCAGTAGGTATATATTCATAGTAGGCCTATATGTATGACATTTTACACACAGATTTCAACAAAATATAACTTTATACGTTGACCTTAGTTAAAGTCAGAAATTGCTTTTGTGGAATCGGCCCCTGGTGCAGCCAATATTTAATATGTTTTATTTTGGCATTCCAGTCGAAATACTCAAATTAATGTACCGTAGATCATTTTTAAACATATAGTTTGCAGCTTCTTACCTTTATCATACATTATAACAAATGCATATTGAAAAGGGTTGCTAATGACCTCTTCAAAGATGCCATCATTAAGCTCTATGGCATACTGGGGTTTTATGTCACTGAAATCGCCCCTCAAACCATCCTTTATAGTCTCCACTAAATTATCAATGCTGATATCCCCTGCCAGCCTGTGGGAAAGTAAAGTACATTGTATACGACCTTATAACAATATTAGCAATGCTGATACCGCCCATCAATCCGTGGGAAAGTAAAGCACATTATCTGATAATTCATTAACTGCACACACATATATAATATTATTGCCTATACTTATAATGCTTACTTCAATTCGAAATAAAACTATACAATAAGACTATAGAAACTAGCAAAAAGTATTAGTAAATGTTTTGTTGATGATAGGTAAATTTATCAAAACAATATAATAAAACAAAAAAAAACAATAAAAATTATAAGAGATGATTTTGTTTTATATTTACATCAAATAATTCAATCTTTTTAATATACTTTATAAAGTTATTTGATGTTATTCACATTATAATAAGGTACGCAATTATATTCACATTATAATAAGGTACGCAATTATATTATATTTATATACTTACATTTTGTGAGAAGCACTTCCATGCTCATAGTAAACCACGCTCGGGAATTTCTCCACCTCCAGAACTTCTATTAGGTTTTTATCTGCGACTTGACCTAATAATATACCTGGATGTTTGGCAAAAAGTTCAGCCGTCGCAAGAAACTCAGGAAATAGGTTTAAACAACTCGCACATTTACCTGTAAAATATGGAAGATAAAACGATCACAAACACAAATATCGCCATTTTAAAATCCGGTCCGCCATTGAGCATGCAGAGCAGAGCAAACCTCGTCAACAATTATAACTGCATTAACTCTTAACTTTTATTGACATTAAACCCCAATCAACAGCAACAGCAATGCAATTTTTGGCTTTTCTTTGCATATTTAACGTTGATGAGTATATAGTTTTTGGCTTCATGAGATGATATTCCAGAAAGGGTATAGGTTTAAAGACATGCTTATCCTTAGAAATCCAACATGATATGACGATTGAGAAATCACCATTTAAAAACTAAATCTTCAAATTGAGGCTTATATACACCTTTTGTCTTGAAATCTAAACTTTGGAACATGGTCGACTTCAAAATGTAACTTAAAATTAGCATAGTACAGTCGTCTCTCGCCATTTGATTAAAACCTTCACCGGTAGATAAAAATAGGCTCCATTTTATGTAGTGAAATGCATCAAATCGAAACAAATTATGCGGTCGTCATCGGTGAATTATTACTGCTGTAAGAATGCACAGGGCTTACATGACGATGCCGTAGGACAACAGTAATTCAATGTTTTAAAATCTTTGCTATCAAATGTAATTGTGATTAGATTGTCAAAAAATAATAAATAAAAAGTCAAACTGTAAGCCTACACATTTCCTCAAATTTCAAAGGAATATATGTTTTCCGGAAAAGGGTTTTCCAGCCTTAAAAATAGTGCACGAAACCCAAAGCTTGGCATGTCACCTATTTGTCCCAAAGCTCTAGTCTGC
The DNA here is from genome assembly GCA_034781015.1 of Tonicella lineata. Lineage (NCBI taxonomy): Eukaryota > Metazoa > Mollusca > Polyplacophora > Chitonida > Mopaliidae > Tonicella > Tonicella lineata. The sequence continues at coordinate 1,875 of JAVFBY010263538.1, forward strand.
GTTGAAAAGCTTGATATATAGTATATACTTAATGGTTACAAAATAGTCCCTTACCTTCAGGTTGTGTCGCATACAAAATAATAAACTTCTTTCCTTTAGTTTCCTGGAAATAAACAAGCATAGTTACCACTATAGATAACAAATAGTAATTTCTCTTAAAAAAAATGATGTTGATACCAGGTTTTTAATGGATTAAAATGCACGTGGTCTACTTTCGACCATTTCCTATTAAAGTGAGAATTTACGACATATTTCCCCTGGGAGCCTTTTTAACGAAAACAATTGTGATACCTCTATAGTAGGGCCCTATGACAAACTGTAGGCATTAACACTTTTTGTCGATGGTTAATAGTGTAGAATAGATAATGTAGAATGGATTACGTGATAGCTGTGCGTCATGCTATACTGTAAATTAAAAACGAAACACTGGCTGGCAGCACGCGTATATAGGCCCTATACAGTATCAAAATGGCCGCAGATGTTCGTAAAATACATGTATAAAGCCTGACAAATATTAGATATCTTAACAAGTTTTGAAACAAATGATTTGGGACAATAATTGTTAGGATAAAATGGGTTGTTTGGGAAAGACATCTTCAATGTGGCGGTTTATTTCAATATTGTTTTTGTCGTATGCCAGTTATAGCTGAAAGATGTCGGAAGTTGCAAATGAGGATTTAGGCCTATTTAAACCTTTATCAGGTTTATGTCATCAGAATATAATCATCCAGGTTTGTTTAAGCTTGAACAATTTTGGACGCGGGAAATTTATATTAAAAAAAAATAAATAAAAAAAACAATCACTGACATCTGTCTGCTTGTTAATTCACATCACAAGGGTTTTCAAAACAAGTCATTTTCGCTAGCCAAGGTTTTTATTACGAGCAACTCTCCATTACAATACCTTGGCAGATCGTGCAACCCAAATCAGAATTTACAACTGCGCCCTCTTTTGGTTAAAGTGGTCATAACTCTTCTTGTTGCAATATTATCCAACCAATCAGACAAGAACGTACAAACAGTATAAGTTCAATATTACGTCATCTAAACTTTTTGCAGACATCTACGTCACTTATCTATATGAACTGGGTAAATGTGTTATGAAATGTACAGTATCCTCAATCTAATAGACCATCACTACAGGGGTCGTGCAATAGATCACCACTACATAGCATATCAAGGTCAATACGACCAGCCTGCCGAGACACTTAGTGAGGCGCCGCCAGACTGTCTACTCGATCCGTAGACTTTGCTACGGAACCAATCAAAATCGTAGCTTTGTATTCTGGTTTGATTAGAGAAGAGAAGATGCCTTTAACTGCTCTGCATCTGATTTTAAAATGCATCTGCACTTGAACCTGTGGGCGCGGGTAAAAGCATGCTGCATCTGTCTACAACTCGTTTGTACTTAGGTGTCTGGAGCAAGAGGGCATCGACGAACATGCTTCCACAGGTCATAAGAAATATAGTAACCTAACAATGATCGCGTGGTACATAGCTGTCTGCCATTAAATCACCACTGTCTGGTCTGTATTTGACGATTAATTTGCCCTCTCCCTTTTGTAATACCTTAGAATTGTGTCTTTGGTAACCCATGTTCCTGAGTCTTTTCGTCATGCATCTTTTTACTGTTTTGTCCTCCTGCAGCTCATATATTACAATTTCAGATTTCGTCCTTATGCGGAGAGCATAAATGTCTACATAACTTAGCTTGCCATGTATTGCAATACAGACAAATTGTTTTTTTTTGGTCATATTTCCTGCCGTTAACAACTATAACAACTATATTCTTATCTGTACTCGAGAAAATGGCTTTGTTCTGAACATCAGATAAGGTGAAGTTTTGATTCAAGTTTTGACAAAGCATATGCCTGAAAGGAAATTTCAGGCCTATGCTTTGTCACAGAGGTGAGCATAGGAAAAATGTCGGAATGATCAGAGCAGCCTGAAGATTCCGTATCTGATACTTTACTCGGTGGTTCACATTCACTTCCTGAATCGTCATCATTGTCTGGTTGTGAAAAGGTTGTTGATATTTTTCATTTCATAAAGTCTGAGACAGGCGAAATGTAATCTGTTCTCAGCAGAGTCCTACCTTTAGCCATCATTCGTGTTTGTGTGTGGCACTTAGTGGCAGTATCACAGCTGCTGTTAATTTGTAGTACTTGCCCAGGATCATAGTGCATTGGTTATATCTGGCCACTATGATCGCTAGCTGGAAGTGGCGTGATGGAATCAAATGGCTGTACAATATTAACATTTGTTGAGGCTATTGAACACTCTGATGACCAGCTGGAATGATAGTCATGTCACTGATATTGTTGGCTGGAAGGATTGTCAAGTCATTCTAATCATCGACTAGAAGAATGGTCATGTCTAGCAGATCACTTGCTAGAGGAATGGTTATGTCACTCTGATGACTCGCTAGAGGACACGTCATGTCACTCTGAACACTCGCAAGAGGAATGGTGATGTCACTCTGAGCACTGGCTCGAGGAAACATGATGTCACTCTTATAATCGGCTAGAGGAATGATAATGTCATTCTTATCACTGGCTAGAGAAATGGCTATGTGATTTTGATCACTGACTAGAGGAATGGTAATGTCACTCTGAACAATCGCTAGAGGAATGATAATGTCTCTCTGAACACTGGCAATGGGAAACGTCATGTCACTTTTATCATCGGCTAGAGGAATGGTCATGTCATTCTGAACAGTCGCTAAAGGATTGATAATGTCACTCTGAGTACTGGCTAGAGGAATGGCAATGTCACTCTGAGCACTGGCTAGATGTCATTTTGATCATCGTCTAGAAGAATGGTCATTTCATTCTGATCACTGGTTTAAGGAATGGTTATGTCACTCTGAACATTCTTCGTGACTAGTACAAAATAAGTACTTTTACATTAATACTACGTAGCCATCTGAATTTGTCGATAAAAGTTGATTGTGTCTCTTGACTTTATAGTTTAATATATGGTATTAATAATAATTATTATTTTTATTATCTGTCAACCAAATTCCTGACGTTTTGATTGGTCAATTTGCCGGGGGTAAAATTCCCGTGAGACGAAAACTCTAAAGGGTAATAAAAATAATGACATAATCAACAACGTCTTTTTTAGAACACCGAAGATGAGGAAAATGTAATGTGGCGTCATGACGTAATATCGTCACAGCGACTTCTGTTGCTCACCGGTTTGAATCGGCATGTTACAACCCATCAGGAGTGAACAAAAACAACAGTCACCTATCTCTTCAGGAATGGCCCTCACTTGGTTTGTCTTATTCAGACGCTGTTAATTATAACCCAGAACAGACTGTGAATAGGCCCACAATTCATGCTGAGAGATCACATGGTATCAATTCGCATTATAATTCTGTAATTGCTACAAAATCAGAGTCATCTGCCAATGCATTAGACAAAACAAAAAGTATTGTTCAACAGATTATTAAATGCCTCTCATCGATAGCATAACCATCCAAAAGATATAACTTATGGCCAACGTAAGCATTTACAACCAAATCTAACGAAATGTTTGCTCTGATGTGATCACTTATGGTTAACAAACAAACTATATTAATAATAATTTACATATTATACATTATTAGAAAATCAAATTACTGGTTACATTAAAATCCATAATAGGACCTGAATGGTTCGAAATTATTTATATGTATTAACTTGCATGCATGTAAGTTTATTTGATAAATAATGTTATGATAAATAGTGGTTATAATTATTGTTAGGTTAAATATTTAACTACTGCTATAATTTTAATAATTGTTTAATGATGTATGTTTGCTCCCTGCAACTCTCTCTATATAACTCTCTGTATATCACCTCTGTTTTATATTTCGTGATGAACCAATTCAGTTGCTCTTTCTGGAATGTTCATGGTCTGGATGATGATAAATTATCTGACAGGGATTTAAAAAATTCCTTGACTAAATTTAGTTTTGTTGGTTTAACTGAAACCTGGCAATTGTCCAACTACTCTATAGGAATTCCAGGTTATTCATTTAAAAATTGTAATTATGCCCCACCTTCGGATCACAGACCGAGAGGTGGGATAGGGTTCTTGTACAAATCTAGTCTTGATATTAACATTGTTTATTCTTCAGATTTTATGGTATGGGTAAGGATATCTAAAGAATGTTTAAACGTTGATCGCGACATATACATAGGAATAATCTATTTGAGACCTTGTAATTCACATTATTGGAAAAACCATCACGGATTAGATCCGTTTGAAGAGCTAGACAGTTGTATTTGTAGATTTGAGTCAATTGGGCATATTATGTTAGGAGGTGATTTTAATGCTAGGACAGGTGACAGACAAGAAATAATTTCTTCAGACGAAGCATGCTATCTTCCGGATTTACCCGATGATGCATTTAACTGTATCCAGTGTTCTCGTCACAACCAAGATATAATTGTAAACACCTTTGGACAGGAACTAATTGACTGCGTCACCAACAATAAGCTAGTTATACTAAATGGAAGAGTAATTGGAGATAGTTTGGGGAAATTTTCTTGCCATACATATAATGGGAGAAGTACTGTAGATTATATTGTTGTGTCTGAATATTTCTTCCCCTACGTTAAATATTTCCATATCTATCCTTTAACTATGTACTCTGATCATTGCCAACTCTTTGCATACCTCAATTTAAACATATGTACTAAAGTCAAACCTATCTCTAAAAATAACCTGGTTTATCGAAAACTGAAATTTCGTCGAAAATGGACAAATCGTAGCAATGAATACATAAAGTCAGAATTAAATACGGCTTATATGAAACAACTACTTGATTCTTTTATTATGACTCCATATTCTAATAATGACAGAGGGGTAAATGAAAGTGTGGGAGATTTTACTGCCATTCTACACCTACTGAACTGCAAAGCCTCAATCAAAGTTAAAGTAAATAGAGTGACCAAAAAGAATAAATGGTATGATGCAGAATGTAAGACTGCTAAAAAGCAGACTATAAACAGTTATAGGAATTACAATACGCATCAATCGGATGAAAAACGGTTTGAGTACCATAGAATTAAGAGAAATTATAAGAATGTAGTAAAGAAGAAAAAAAATGAATATTATGCAAATATTATTCTTAAGTTACAAAATGCTAATCAGTCAGATGCTTCTTATTATTGGAAATTAATAAAACAATTAGGGGTTAACACAAAACCTAAACAGTCTATTGCTGTTGATAAATTAACAATGGCTGACCACTTTGTTACACTTGTGGGTCAGCCTAGCTATGAAAGCAACCCACGAAACAGTAATCTTAAATCCACCGAAGACAACAGTAATGAGAGTCATGATAGTCCAATCTCAGCTCTCGAAATTCTCACAGCTCTTGGGACATTAAAAAATAATAAAAGTCCAGGTGAGGATGACATTTCGAATGAACTTCTACAAAGCGTCGTACCCTTAATGGTTGATCATGTTACACGCCTTTATAATATAGTATTTCAAAGTGGTATATTCCCTGACCAATGGCGAAACTCGTCTCTGATCCCAATATATAAGAAAGGGGATCAATCAAATCCAAGCAATTATAGAGGAGTTGCAATAGGTAATGCTCTCGGTAAATTATTTAGTAAGGTTATTAATAGTCGCATTTCCGAACAATTAGAAACAAACCAACAAATAAGCCCAAACCAAATAGGATTCAAACGAGGCTATCGCTCGGTCGATCATATATTTACCCTTCGAACCATTATCGACAAATATTCATTGCGTAAAAAACCTTTATATGCAGCTTTTATTGATCTAAAAAAGGCATTCGACTCGATAGATAGAGATCTTTTATTCCAAAAATTAAGGGATAAGGGCATTGGCGGGAAAATGTATACTTTAGTTAAATCTTTATATAATAATATTATATATAACGTAAGAATGAATAGTGAAATTTCATCCAATTTTCATAGTTACGTTGGCGTTAGACAGGGCTGTAGTCTATCTCCAACACTATTTAATATATTTATTGACGACATTAAAGAAAGGTTTGATAATACATGTTGTCCAGTTGACTTGAATCATAAACAATTTTCTCATCTTCTGTTTGCTGATGATTTACTACTAATTTCTGAATCCCCTACTGGACTACAAAAGTGTCTTGACAAACTTAACCAATACTGCTTAGATAACCATTTGTTGGTTAATATGGACAAATCAAATGTCATTATCTTCAAAAAAGGGCAGGCTATCCCAAATAGAAAATGGGTATTGGGAAATAAGGAAATATCACAGTCTGATCGTTATCAGTATTTGGGAGTAAACTTCTCCAGGACAGGACACTTTAGGCTTAACACTGAACAGTTGAATAAAAAGGGTCTTCGAGCTTGTTATTCTCTACTTAATAACATAAAAGGTAATAATATCCCTGTACATGTCAGTTGCCATCTTTTTCAATCTTTAGTTAAGCCTGTCATGTTATATGGATGTGAAGTTTGGGGGGTAGACCTTATATCATATAAAAATCCTGATACCACTTTACTAGAAAAGACTCACATGAAATTCCATAAACGCATTCTGCAAGTTCATAAATCGACTCATAATTGGGGTGTAAGGAGTGAATTGGGAATATATCCTTTAATTTATGACATTGCAATACAATCTGTTAAGTTTTATCAGTATGTTGATAAATTCCCTGATAGACTGGCATACCATGCCCTACAAGAACAAAAGGAATTATGTAAACATAAAGTAGGATGGCTTTACAAACTTAACAATTTCTTAAATACAAATATGCACGTTGATTTAGGTTACAATCTTTACGGGGAAATTAAACAGGCATTACATTAACTTTTTCACCAGCGATGTATTGCCTCATTACAGGATAATATTCAGTTTAATGGTTCAGGGAATAACATGAGAACATTTCGTCTATTTAAAACTTCAATTAAATTTGAACCCTACCTTACCTTATGACACAATTCCACAAATAGGAAAGATTTTACGAAATTAAGACTTAGCAATCATAAATTAAAAATTGAGACTGGAAGACACGCGAGACCGCCTTTGCCTGTAGAACAACGACAATGTTATTTATGTAATGTTGTCGAAGATGAAAAACACTTTTTAATATCTAGTGATAAATATCAAGACATACATATACTATTTAAATAAATTATACAAAACTATCCATACTTTAGTGAATTAAACGATACCGATAAGTTTATATTCATAATATTATTTATTTATTATTAGCTAATTTACTTGACTGTGCTGCAAACTTCACTACAACTTGTTTCTCTATATATGTACTTGTATTTATTAATTATTGTTGTTTTGTGCTATTGTTATTCTTGTACTCTGCCATTCATTGTGTTTTGTACAATAACAAATCTTGAACCTAACATAAACCAACTAATTTACGTCATATGATTCATTGTCCTTCAGTTGTTATTTAAAATAAATGTAATTCAAATGTGTACTCATTACTTGAAAACGATCCTAGAAAGGGGGTCGAAACGTCGTATTATAATATCTGAAGAAGTTGAATATCCATAGAGTGTTCGTGTTTATTACAATAAAGCTTGTACCAAAATTCTGAGTTATAGCCTCTTTAAATTGTATGTATTATTAAAATCGGATTTACAGATACCCTACTCTTTCTTTTTTTAAATGTATCTTTTCAGTTTATTTCATTTCTTCCTTTTTATGTGCGCCCTTTGATGCTTCAGGTTTTACTACTAAAACGTCTTTTAAATTGTAAATATAGATAACTTAAATATAGATATCGTTAAAATATTCACACCGCCCTGTAGCTGTAATACCGTTGAATGTGGCGTTAAACACCAATAACTCAATCGAGTATGTGTTTTTTTTTCTAGCATTGTACATTTGCACAATTTGTCACAAACAGTTTTTCGTCCTGTGCTCGTCTTGTAAGTCGTTATCTTGTCAGTGAAGTCGAGGGTCGTTCTAATGACCCATTGGGCTCTCAATCCGTCATATGAACCAAGTACTGCGCAACCCCAAATCAAAATACAAAACACCTAACCGTCTAATGCAATAGGTTTTATATATTGCAGCGATATTAGCAGATATGTAAATTATAATGAATTGTTTGCCTTTCTTCTGCGAGTTTATTTTCAATAATCGATTGGTGACAAACGCCATTGAAACAAACACTAAATTTTATTATGTTCAACAACTAGGCTGATGGATATAAAATAATTTTCGAGACAGTAATATTGATTTATACTCTAATGCAAAGATACACTTTTATGGCTGAATTAAATATGATACAAACCCTATCTAATTCATCTTTTCCATCCAAGGCTCTAATTCTGAGCAAGTCACTTGGCAGATCCTATATCTTTAACCACAATATACAACCGCGCCCTTTATTGAGTAAAATATTCGCCACAGAGGCCTGCTCAAGAGCTTGTCACTACAGACGCCCGTGCATCAACTGATATGTCCACGTATGACTACGATTTGCAATTTTCGCTCTCACTAGTAGCAAATTGTCGTAGTCATAAGTCGACTCCGAGAAAAACGCATCGGGCTATCTCTGTGGAACAACGCAGCAGGCGAAGGGTGAATAAAAGGCCAACTCAACATTACTGTTTTGCATATTTTTATTTGCAACTCTATATAAATAAGAATATAAATTAAAATCAGTTGGCAGACGATT
>JAVFBY010263649.1:0-10535 GCA_034781015.1 Tonicella lineata
ATGACTATCGATAGTTTACTATCGGAGTCTCTACTATCGCGATAAGTCGATATTTCGATGCATCGTTACAGCCCTACAAAATTGTAATAGTCAACGTTTTTCCGCCATTGTTCACTAGGGCTCTCGTTTATGAAATCAACTAGAGCCCATTTTCAAGGGCTAACAACGAAGCAGATCGACTCATCAATGCACAATAGCGGGATTCACAGGGTGGTGCCGACTTTGTGTAAGTTGTTTGATGGGCCATTATGACATTGAATTGCGACATCACCAATATTGCTTATATAACCATTTACTTTGTTTAGAGGGTGACTAATGCGGGGTTCCTGGTCCGTAGTACGATTGTACTTGTTTGTTTGAAAGCGGTATATTTCTACGGCTTTCAAGGAATGTGTAACTTATATTTGTGGTTGCTGGCATTGAGTAGACAAACCGGTTTACAAAGGGAAAATTGATTTTTCTATTGTTTATACTACCTAAATATAAATAGACAACAAACACGATAAGCAAAAACGAAAGTGTTTTATTTTAGACTTGTACAGTCCACTCTATTCTTAGGACATATCCACCGACTGATTTTTTGCTGTGCACATTTAAATGAAATGAGCTATGAGTTTAAGCAGTAAGTATCGACCTCATCTTTAACATTTAAATTATTTTAAAGTAATTTTGGGACCGACCCGTGGCTCATAGGTTAGCATATCTGACGGCTTATCCTCCTTCAGTGTACCCCACTGGTACATGCAGCACAATAGACCTGCTACGGTATACGCGGAAGGCACGGAAAGTGAGTTCAGGTATCACACGGGTGGTTTTTTTAGAGGTTTCTGCAGAATAACAATTGGAGAATCCGTCGTCATATAAGCTATTACCCTTGACTAGGACGTTAATGGCCAATCAAACAAAAAAATAGACCTTGTAATTTACAATTATAAAAAGCAACAATTTCAGTATCCATACTATGCAGAAAGTAAATATAGCCTACCTTTGCTGTGGCAATAGGCCTACACACGTAATTCGACAATGCGTGTGTCGTAGAATATTCAATTTTAGATATAATATGTGGAAAGTTAATACATTTGCTGTGACAATGCACACTTATCTCGACCATGCTTGTGTCGTACAGTAATTAATTGATAATCATTTATACACATACCGTAACTTCAGCTCAGTCGTTTCTTTTATATATATACCAAGTTATTAATATATATAGGCACGGTTTCTTGCCTAGTAAATCGCCTGTTTTCCAACTTATCGATATATATTTTGACTTTGTCAAGACCTTAGAGGATGGCAAGGAAGTAGTATCCCTATTTTTGATACATCTCAGGCTTTTAGACAAGATATGGCATAGTGCATTATTATACAAATTACACTGCAACAATATAAGGCGAAAATTACTTGACTGGTTGGCGAGTTATATTGATGACCGTTATTGTCGAATCGTTTTAAATAGATCTATATATCTTTATTTAAACGCATTTCAGCCAGGGCCAAGGTAGTGTCTTGAGACCTCTGTTGTTTATCAACTACATCGCGATCTCCCCATTAATATTGTTAATAATAGTCGGCAGCGCTATTGGCGGACAATAAAGGCCTCTATGTTGTGCCAGGCCCTCTGTCAACTCCTGATATAACAGAGTATCTAAATGCGGACTTTATTGACCTAGACCACACATCTTAATCATCTTAACATTCTTCAGAAACAAGCTATCCGAACCATTACTCTTTCAGGTAAATTATAGCTTTTTTTTCAGTATCGGAATATTACCTACTTAGAGCACACTGCTGACCTGTTTAAAGAATTTATGAATAGCTCAGTGTATAGCCTACAAGGCTTTCTAAGTTAGTATACAAATCTTTAGCAAAAAAAAAATAAAAATCCCCAAAGATGTAGAAATTACATTTGTTTTTTTCTCTAGCCCAAAAGCTCGACATTTATTGAGGAGATAATGTGACGTCACAGTAGTCTCAGTGCTTGTAGACGATTGGACGACGATTCAAATTTACAGATTATATGAATTCGAGCATATTGTAAGGGGATATTGTGACGTCAGCGCCGAACATATCCGAAGAAATATGCATAAAACAAGAGCCTTTTTATTCATTATAATTACAAAAAGATATATATATATATTTTTTTAAATATTGATACTTTGTTAACTGGTTTTAGAAAGCAATGTAGGCTAAAACTGAACTATTCATAAATCCTTTAAATATACGCAATGTCAAACAGGGGCATTTGTGGTAGTACATGAACATTTTATTGGTGTCTGTGGCCTTTCACAGCGCTGTTGAAAAGACCACATGGCAAAGTAGAATCGCGGTAAAGTCATCTGGTGGTCACAGCAATATAGATGCGGTAACGGAGTTGAGTATGGTTTGCAGGGACAGGTGTTGTGTGAAAACACACGGAGAAATTAAAAAAGAACCTGTCTAATTTTGAACTTGATATTGAGCAAAGAGTACACAAACAAAAAAAACAGAAAGGTTTTACTTGCCAAGCTGTGCTAATAAGTTTGAAATGTTTAAAAAACATCTTTGGGACACCTAGTTTCATGTGAACACTGACTACCTATATCCCGAATCAGGGCAGGAGAAAATAATGTGTCGACTGATAACGGGTACATTTATTTGCTATATACCCATACTATTAAAAGCAAAAATAAAAACTGTAGAGTAAGGTAATATCTCTAAGTGAACAGGCAGGACATCAAAGAGACCTATAGTTCAATTTTGAATTAGATACAAATCGTGTCGGCCTTCCTTGATAACTGTAGCAGAATACAGAACAAAATAATCAGTGAAAATTTAGCGACATACTTGGCGTAGTTGTCTCCCCTTTGATTATTTTACTCCAAGGCCCCGGGTTTCCAGCTGTTGATATTGCCCGCATACAGACAGAGTAACGACTCGCTTCTTTCAGATGTTTAAGAGTGAGGTACTTAGCTTTTCTCCACAGTTGAAAGTCCTTCTTTATTCCTGACAAAAAGAAAAAAACTTATGTCAGGAATACATAAACTGCCTGATATATAAACTTATTATATACAAATGCGATCAGGCCATGACACAGATATATCTTTTTACTTGCGGCGAAGCTAAGTAGGTCTATGCGAGCGGCGCGTTATGGTGGTGGTGGTGGTGGTGGTGGTGGTGGTGGTGGTGGTGGTGGTGGTGACAGTGTTAATGTTAAGAGGTAGAGGTGACAATGTAAATGTTAAGAGATAGCAGTAGAACTAATAGTCGCCGCAGGTCTCTGAAGAGCATCCCTTCTTGTTCATACAGGTAATTAGCTGGAATATAAGGTCCACACCTTTTGGTCCTACACATTGAAAATAATTCCCTCTTTGGAAGTTATACCAATCTAATTAAAATCAGATCTGTATTCGCTCCCCGGTATTGTAATTGTGGCTGTGTAGACCTGACGCAACCCTAAAGTAAACGATCTTCAATGACGACGTCAGATGGGGTTAAAGTAAGGAGCCTGGTAAAATTGTCCAATAAAAAAGCCAGACAACATGAGACTATGCTACACGCTGGTTTGCCGGGGCAGTCTCAGGATAATCCCCGAGACGACTTACCTTGAGCGATAAGCAGCATTGCGAATGGTTAACCAATCTACATCATTTAATAGGCGATCAACATAGCCACAATACAATATCGAGGAGCTTAATTAGGCTGATTTTAATCAGATTGGAAATTATACCATTATTTCACAAAATAATTACTATTATTTTCTTTTGTTTGCGAATTATTTCTCAATGTTTTACCAAAGCAGCCTGCAACAATTATTTTAACGCAGCTGTATTAATAAATTGAAACATTAATGTTCTGTGAATGACTGATAAACTCAAACGATTTCATAATCTTAAATGACATTGCTTTCATAAATAGCGGGTGGTTGGGCGGGAGCTTCCTGATGCCCTGGTGCTTTCGGAGTTAAAGGGCATCAGGAAGTAGGGTTTTTTTATGTATTGTCGTTTTTTCTTCCTTTTTTCCCCCTTTTTCTGTCTCGTCTTTTATGTTGCCAGTGACGTGAACGGTGGTTTCCTCCACCCATGGGGCTGGCACGCCGTCGTATAGGTGAAATACCCCTGAGTACGGCGTTAAACCCCAATCAATCAATCAATCTTTCATAAATATAGCTAGCCGTTGCTATGGCAGTAAAATTGCAAATTGAATGCAATATCTACAAGTCTCGCCTTGTACAACATGATTTAACATCCCAATACATGAGGCACGGAGTTAAAAAAGATATAGACAACATTTCAGATCATTATGAAAAGGTCTAGCTGTGAAATAAGCAAATCTCATTTGCATACTAAAATCTGTATACATGTACCTCAAGCTTTGTTTGTCTGGTATGTTCAGCTGGTGAATCTAAACTAACCCTAATCTCTAATCTAGACAAGATGTTGCAGCATCGAATCAATTATATTTTAAAATTTTGTCTATTGTGTTGACAAGTTAAAATATATACCAATACTATCAAGGCCCAGAGCTTTGTTAAATACGCAGTCGTGAATCCGAAAAATCTTAATGCGCATCCTCACTTAATAATGATCCGATCTGCAAAATATTACTGAAAGCCAACTTGAACTTTAGGAGGAGTTGCGTTGATAATGTAGAAATATAGTAAAATTTATAACAATACTGTAAAGGGCCGCAACTCTGTCAAATAAACAGCGCGTAACGACTACGAAAAATGTTGATACACATCCTCATTTCATACCGAGGAGATCTAAAAATATTATTGAAGTCCAACTTGCATAGGCAAGGTAAAATATAATAAAAATATAACAACACTGTAAAGGGCCGTAACTCTGTTAAATAAACAGTCGCGACTACAACAAATCTTCAAGCATGCACATCCTCAAACCATACCGATGAGATCACCAAGATAGTATTGAAATCCAAATCGAACTTTAAGAGCAGTTGCGTTGAGAAGGTAAAAACATAGTAAATATATATGGCGATAGTGTAAAGGGCCCTAACTCTGTTGAATAAACAGTCGCTACTCCGACGGACGGACGGTAGGGCGGACGGGCGAAGCTGATCGCTCTATCCCCACGCAATATATGACGTGGGGATAAAAAAAAATCTATAGAAACTGGATTTATGTTTTTGTCTGTTAATATCTCACCATCTTTACATGCGTTTTTAGACGTATCCGAAACTGGCCAATAGCTGACTTGGAAACTTTTTATAATCACGTCACAAGGCATGGCATCCCACACAATACCCAGGGATACTGTATCGCTTTCTTGTACTTTTACATCTTGAATTTGGGTGAGCTCTGAAATCAATAATCCAATCAATCATGTGTCATTCCTTCTGAAGGTGACAGAATATGCCTTGTTTCCCATTTTAAAATTAATTTATGGCATTCATTTACAAGAACAATTGCATTTTCTCAATCATTTTAAACATAAAACCCATTAAGTGATAATGTAAAACTACTTCAGGATGTTGTGTTATACAGTTTATATCCCTCAAACTGCATATATAGGCCTACGGTGTTCACTGTAAAGAATGCTGAAAATAATCAGAAACATTTTTAAATACCAATAATATTGTTATTATTAGGTCCGCGTCGTGGCACATTTTGGTCATGTATTGGGCCGCTGAATCCCTTTCAATGTCCAATGCCATCTGTTTGGAAAATTCCCGGTGGACGGAGTTCTGGGGTGGGGTTTTTTTTACCTGATTTTGTCCCAGTTTCTCACAAATATAGGCCTACCAGTAATCCAAAGTCATATAACTGAAAAAGCTCTGAGTAGCCTATGATGTTTAACACCAAACATATACACAAATAAATACTAATTATGGAAGAAATGTTAGTATTCATCGCCAATAGCAACCACAACGCTGGTAAATATATTGAACGGTATTTTTTAGTTTAGTAAAGTCTTATTGTTTTATTTGTAATAACATACCTTTGTCACGTGATGATAAACATTCCGTCCACGTAATGTCGCTAATTCCGCCATTGCTCTTTGTCATGGACACACCGAGCACTATGTCATTTGAGTCATCCAACACCATGTCAGATATGAAAGTTTTATCGGCTTGTCGACTTATCGAGTTCATAGAGTTTACCGTTAGTTCACCCTTTGTCAAAGAGAAAGACATAATTCAAGTTCTTACATGTTCGATTAATTACATACTTTATGTAGACAACTTTTATAACTATTCAGTTCGTATTTAACGACTCATTCAAATGCATTCCACTTAATTTAAGGGGGAGAAAACAAAAAAAAATCAAGCGGGCCTTATAGGCTGTAAACACAGGGACGACTCATGAGTATTTTGCGGGTATTTTGTGCGTAATTTGGTATTTTAGAAATTGTTAAATGATATATATATATATATTGCATAAACATAGAAAAAGAGAGGAAACTTTCAGGTCCCTAAAAAGTTAGACCCCTCTCCTCTTCACCCCGAAATAGCTATAATAAATCATTTCCCCAAAAAACTCAAACTTTATCTTGTCTTTCTTGATGAAATATCTTCAAGTTGATATTCACGTTTGAGAAAGAAACGTACAGGTTACTGTTAAAATTGCCATGCATAATCTACAAAATGTGCGCTGACGTTCATAGCCGCTTCAAAAGTCTTCCTCTGGAGACACAAAATATACTTTCAAAATCACAAAATCGCGTCTGATTGGCTGACCTCAATCAGAGCGTGAGAAATACGGTGACACAACGCGGTAAACAACACTCTGATTGGGTTAGCTCGTCGCTGTTTGTTTATGACACGCTGAGGTGAACCAATCAGACACAACTCTAGTGGGTTTGATAATATAGTTTGTGAATTTTGCGGGTTTCAAACTGACATCATCTTACATGAGGGAATAACCATGACATTGGTCTTACTTGCATACCGCGTATACAACTGCAACCTGATTGAACATAGACACATCCTGCCTCAAAGATCTCCCTCTGTTGGCCATCACAGATGAACTGTGTTCGATTTAACAGCGGCTATAAAGGCCCTAAAGACAAATATATTCTGCGAAAGCTCATGTATTGTATTTTATTGTACAACAATATATACTAGTCTATAAGTGCTATCTTGTGTGTGATTTTCTTATTGTATATATGTTAGAATTGTATTACAATTATTATCACATTCATATTGTATTAGATATTGTTATTGTTTGCTGGTCTTTTATTCTTTCTTTACCGTCAATTGCATTAGTTATTACTATAGTAATATTGGGGATTGTATCGTAACACCTCCTTTTGACGGTAGGGTTCTCCCATATGTTAACAATAGCAGAGTTATATATTTCTTTAAAGAACATTTTTGTATAATAAATAATCGCACCATACATATGTTTATCTTTGAATTAGGGGTGTACATACACAGGAAAACTAAAATAAGATAAAAATCCAAAATTGCTGTGTTAATTATATGGCAGTCATGTTCCTAGGATATACCCAGAAGTATGCAATTCTCATGTAAACAACATTGTAGACTGGCAAATATTAGTGACGCCACATTCCACCCCTAAAATTGTCTTTTTGTTATGACGAATGCTGGGTCATTCCTTATAAAGGAAAAAAAATGAAAACTCGAGGACATCAGTAAAACTTAATAATTCCCATACCATTTAAAAATATTTTCCTCATTTGTTTCATCAGAAATGTGCATAGATTCTAACAGCTACAAATAAACTTACTATTGTTATATTTCACAAGGTATTACAATTCAAACTAAAAATCTATGTACATGTACATACATGTAGATCTGATAAGTCTTATATGTACGTCTGAAAGATACCCAATCCCCTCTCGTCGTAAGATCTTCTGCACCATGTTAAATGGGCGCACAATTCATAATGGTGGTTCGAAGTCTATAAGCTGTGCTCTACTGAATTTGTATGTGTGCATACCTTATAACAGGCTGTTCAGGCCTATCTAAATATGAGTTGCATACTAATAGTTAATGATGGACAGCTCCTTCGTGGTCAAAATTTGTCATTTATTATTTTATTTGTTTATAAGAACATTCTCCTTTTTGTCCTGCATTTAGTGAAAACCTTATATAAACATTCTAGTTAGAAGTCGATCAATTTCAAGTTTGATAATTGATTCAGTTTATTGCAAGTGTACAGCTGGGCAGGTTTTGCCTCATTTCTAGCACTTCATTTTTTGTCGAAATTTAATTTAAAACTTCATTTTCTCAAATGACATAATAATCTAGTAAACCATATCTCAGATTTTTTGTTTTTTGTCTAGTTCTCTTTTTATAGCAATTTTCCTAAAATTAATGATTAAAATTTGATTTTCTGCTTTAAAAGACTTATTATTGTAAAAGGAAGCCGAATTTTTAAAATCTGAGATACAATTTACTAGATTATTATGTCACTATTAAACAAGCTTGCCAAATTTCAATGGTGTTGCTCAAATTGTTTTTGAGAAAACAGAGTTGACCAAAAATGAAGTGCTAAAAATCCGGCAAAAGCCATCCAGCTGTACACTAGCAAACAGCCGAGTCAACATTTTCAAACTTAAAATTAAATGACTTCTAACTGGAATTTTTATATAAGGTTTTCAGTAAAAGCAGGACAAAAAGGATAATGTTCTTATAAATAAAAAAAATAAAAAAATAATGACAAAATTTCATCTCGAAGGGGCTGTCCATCCTTAGTAGACTTCTGATATAAGCTTCTCAGTTCTCATACAGAACTTTGTATAGGAGAAAGGCTGAGTAACTGTACAATCTTGAAAAAGAATCGACGAACGATTATTTTATAAGAATGTACAGTCACGAGGTCTTTCTCAGACTTCAACGATAGCCACAGGCAAATCACTGACACATAGTTGAACAGATTGTTTGCATAATACCGCACGAATTACAGTGACATGACTGTTTTCCCCTTGTTTAGATGTTCAGTTCGTTATATTTAGCCTTGTCTTCTTGTATACATGTAGCTTGTGTCTCTCAGTTCAACTTAAATTTGATGTCGTCTAAAATGAAGGGCATAGGCTTTTTAGTTTAGATATGGTGAACTGAATACAGAGGGTGTTCAATAGACTGAGCGTCGGCTGGTGCTTGATTTGTTCCATACTAAGAGTAAAAGACGTTAGAGCCCTAACCTAAAACACCTTGTCTGGAAAATAGTATATAATCGAGTGATGGACCACTGGACCAGTTATATTAAGATCAGTTAAACATGTGTTGCTACAGTCAGGCATGTTCCCAGAAAGACCCACTTTGCATGGTCGGTAAGAAACTACACAAAGTGTACATTCTTGACAAATAATGTACAGTTAAACAATGGATTGACATCACAACTATCGTTTAGTTATGAAAAGAGCAAATAGTACGTTTCATGCATGTACATCACTCAGTAAACAAATAATGATACAAAACATAAAGACACTATTCAGATACCGAGTAAATACCAAATGCTTCACTTGCACAGTTTATAAACAAACAAACTGGTATATTAAATCTTTGTTAAGACACTTTATTTTTTTTACCAAACATTGATGAATGGAAGAAAGATTGAGTAGTATAAACAGAGGTACAAATCAATACAAAGACGTCAATAACATAATTTTTAAAAAAGTCATTCAAGGTAGTCAGAAACAAAAGAAAATGATATCCCTACATGTATCTAACATACATTTCTACAAATAAAAAATACATTTTGGAAACAAACCATTATGAACAACCAGACTTGTAAACAATCAAATATAGTGTCACTGTGTAATGCATATATTATTGATAAAAAACTATACTTCCACTAAAGAAAAAGTCAAACCAAGTCTATAAAAGAAAACTTCTAAGTAATACATGTATAACGTTATGTAGAATAGTTGCTATTAACATGCAAAAAAAAAAAGAGTAAATTCTAGAAATGACATTCAAGATAAAAATTGCTGTATATGAAGAGTACATTGTAAATCACAAAAGGAACAAATTATGTATGTATATCACATATTAATTGTAAACATCTAAAAAAAAAAAACAGGAATAGAAGCACACATCTATATATCACAGATCATGAAGTAGGAACAAAATTTAAAATAAAACAATCTAAAAATAGTTGAATACTGGTTCAGTTTACTTCTTTAATATGTGTAGTGAATACTGTCTCTGGCTGGATAGATAAACGCTGTGAAAATCATCCAAAAACAGCGGAGAAAATTGAGCAGCAAAATAGTCCGTAGTATTTTTTAAGGTAGTTTTTCCTTAAAAGCTGAAATAAAATAAAAAAGAACGGATTTAATAAATTTGTTTAATGCAATGTAATGGTTTCTTACAATAATGTATATGTTGTCATTAATTAATTCCATATAAACAGTGCAACAAAAGTAAGTCCCTCCCAAAGCGTTATTTGATGTCTCCCAAGATATTGTGACAGTGCCAGATCGTGATGAAATGTTGCACACACTATCCCAGTAATCAGGCCGACGCGGTAAATCAAGGATTAACCTGCAAGTGCAGTTGTTCGCTAATGAGCATGCGCAAACTGGAAATCGGTTGAATTTTGAAAATTTCATAAACAGATTCAACCA
>JAVFBY010263760.1:0-10534 GCA_034781015.1 Tonicella lineata
TCGATATTTCGATGCATCGTTACAGCCCTACAATGTGCTATTACAAAACAAAGAAATATTGCACTATACAGTGTGGAAAGAAAATAATTACTTACAATATATTATGAGCGAAACGGTGATGAGAAAGAAATGGTCGAGATTTTCTGCTAAGTCTTTTTTATACGCATCGCCAATCTCGTTTGCATTGAAAAGAGTTTCCAATTGTAAAAGTCGTTCTTCCAAAGACATGTTTAAGTCTGATCCCGTCATATTTGTAAGGTTAGACATCTTGACGTTTTCTAAAAAGTAACTTTGTTATACATCTATTGCGTCCAAGCACTGAGCGCCTACTAAGATTTTTAATAGCAGAATAATGTAGAAATATTTGCATGAATATGTTGATATAAAAATCTGTGCTCATGCGTGTAAATGACCACGTGATCAAATTCGTCATGCGCAAATGCGCCCTCATTCCAGCCAATTACATACATTCTTTACCGAATATGTTTGACCATCAGTGAGAAGAGGCAATTCTGGGCTCTGATTGGCTCTACCAGCTAACCTAATGGCACGCCCCTTGAAAAAAGTAACACTTAAATTGAAGGTTAATCAATGGCTGCAAGCGTCTTTCCGCGAGGTCTTAATTAGATTCACTATATGGCATTGTTAATAAACCTATAAACAGTCTGCCTTATTGTACATGTTTATTGGTACGGTCCAGTTTGAATGTAGACCTACTAAAATTATCATTTAAATCTCATTCTCAAGTCAAGGTTAAACTTATCAGATGGCTTATGTTTGTTTGTGGGGGGGGGGGGGGGGGGGGGGGTTGTCAATAAGTTGTATTTTTTTAATTAGACTTAGATACACTTGTGATTACAAGGGATCGTCGGAAAACCCACAACTACTCTGACTGGTTAGAAATTGAGACATAAAACATAACACAAGGATGGCTTTAGGGTAGTGGCTAACAGCTTCTGGTTAATTGAGGTCGTAAAGTGTTTAATGTCTTTATATGACACCATTCATATGCTTGGGGATGATGTCAGAATATACATTAAAACGTTGCAGCCATAAAACCACTGGTGATCAAAAGATAAACTTGGTATTAATGAAACCATGTTGAGACGTATAATCATTAAACAAAGGTTTTAATAAAACTGGTAACGCAAGTTGTGTTTCCTAATTCATTGCCTAACACAATGACGCAATAAGCCAGATAAGCTGATGACGGTAACCCGACAATTGCTCCGGTGACAATTGCTCCGAAAAAAACGACATTTGCTCTGGCGACAATTGCTCTGACGACAATTGCTCTGACGACAATTGCACTGACGACATTTGCTCCAGCGACAACTGCTCCGCGACAATTGCTCTGACGACAATTGCTCTGACGACATTTGCTCCGGCGACAATTGCACCGATTTAACGTGGATTCTTAGTGCGTGGTTAAGAAGGAGAAAACGTAAAACATAAATATTAAACATATTGAATAGGCCGTCCAATAGCTTACGGAGAATTGACTCTGGTCAGCCAAATGTATGGCCGATTATGCATGGTACCCAATACAGCAGATCAATATTGGGAACGTAGCAAATGTCACCGGAGCAAATGTCGCCGGAGCAATTGTCGTTGGAGTAAATGTCGCCGTAGAAATTTTCGCCGGAGCAATTGTCTCCGGAGCAATTGTCGTCGGAGAAAATGTCGCACAACTATTGTCGCCGGAGCAAATGTCGCCGGAGCAATTGTCGTGGATTTGCTGATGACGTTATTGCATATAGGGATTGTCATGGAGAGAAGAAAACTGATAACTTGATTTTGCAGCATACCCATTTATGTTAAAAACAATAAAAGTGTAGTGAATTGAAACGAGAGAAAATCAACCAACTGTGGGGTTTTCGCGTAAAAAATGATTGCTACCCTTGTCTCACATAAAAGAAGAGTTCATGCATGTTTTTTTACTTCTAAAGAGGAAACAAAAACAGGGAAACTCAAATAAAGTATGGAGGCATGTCACATTTTCTTTCAACATTTTTGTTTCTTATGAAAAATCATACAATTACAAGAAGTTGTAAAAATGAAATTTAAATTAAATGCGTTTTATATAATTTTAGTGGGAAAATTACTTTTGATACAATACCTTTGTACATTGGTGTATTCATGAGGAAAAACACGAGAAAATAATTCATATATTTTCACTTGGATATGATAGTAGGTATAATAATGCATTAACTTTGAGATGGGCAAATTGTCAAAGGAGCAGGTTGCTTCATGGGCTGAAACTGGACGATTTTTTTTCTCCTAAATTAAAAGTTTAGACTTCAAACATAATCCTGGCGAAAAAAAAATGATATTGAAATTCTTGTCAGAAATATTCTTGTCCTTTAATGGCATTTCAGATTTTTGACACATTGTGCATTTTAAAAGTATCAGTCAGATAACTTCAATTGTATTATGAGGATGGTCTGTAATAAAAACATTATGGCACAATTACTACATTCAGGGCTAGAACTCCTTAACAAACATTTTCCCGCATTTTTGTGCCTCTTCAGTGCAGAGTAGACAGCTATTATAAGATTGACATCTGCAGACATGTTGGGACACACATACACTTACATTGCACATTTAGAGTAGACAAAACTATTATTAGATTGACATCTGCAGACATTTTGAGACACACATACACATACATTGAGAAGATTTAGAGTAGACAAAGCTATTATTAGATTGACATCTGGAAACACGTCGAGACACACATACATTGAGAAGATAAAGAGTAGACAAAGCTATAATAAGATTGACATCTTCAGAGACATAGGGACACACACATTAAGAAGATAACCCGTACACAACGTTACCATTAAATTGACATCTACAGAGACATTGGGACACACATACATTGAGAAGATAAACCATAGACAAAGTTATTATTAGATTGACATCTCCAGAGACATTGGGACACACATACATTGGGAAGATAAACCATAGACACAGTTATTATTGAATTTACATCTACAGAGATATTGGGACACACAAACATTGGGAAGATAAACCATAGACAAAGTTATTATTGAATTGACATCAACAGAGACATTGGGACACACATACATTGGGAAGATAAACCATAGACAAAGTTATTATTGAATTGACATCAACAGAGATATTGGGACACACATACATTGGGAAGATAAACCATAGACAAAGTTATTATTGAATTGACATCTACAGAGACATTGGGACACACATACATTGGGAAGATAAACCATAGACAAAGTTATTATTGAATTAACATCTACAGAGATATTGGGACACACATACATTGAGAAGATAAACCGTAGACAAAGTTATTATTGAGTTGACATCTGCCGAGACATTGGGACACACATACATTGGGAAAATAAACCATAGACAAAGTTATTATTGAATTGACATCTACAGAGACATTGGGACACACATACATTGAGAAGATAAACCGTAGACAAAGTTATTATTGAATTGACATCTACAGAGATATTGGGACACACATACATTGAGAAGATAAACCGTAGACAAAGTTATTATTAAGTTGACATGTACAGAGACATTGGGACCCACATGCATTGAGAAGATTAACCATAGACAAAGTTATTATTAGATTGACATCTGCTGAGACATTGGGACACACATACATTGAG
The DNA here is from genome assembly GCA_034781015.1 of Tonicella lineata. Taxonomy (NCBI): domain Eukaryota; kingdom Metazoa; phylum Mollusca; class Polyplacophora; order Chitonida; family Mopaliidae; genus Tonicella; species Tonicella lineata. Next base: position 3,654 of record JAVFBY010263760.1, read on the forward strand.
AAGATAAACCATAGACAAAGTTATTATTGAATTGATATCTACAGAGACATTGGGGCACATATACATTGAGAATTATTGAATTGACATCTACAGAGACATTAGGACACACATGCATTGAAAAGATAAACCACAGACACAGTTATTATTAAATTATCATCTACAAAGACATTGGGACACTGTTTCATTGAGAAGATACAGAGTAGGTGGAGTAAAAAACAGATCATTTAACAAGAAATGACCAACAGCATATTAACATTCAATAGGCAAGATGATATTTATTAACTACATTTATAATCACCACAAATATTATTCACACCACAAACAGAATTGAATATAATTGATATAAACTAGAATTAACAACATATAGACACATAGTTAACAACAAACGGGCCCAAGCGCAAACAAATGGAACTGTGAGCAACTCCTGCATGTTCTGACCGGTAAGTTCACTTTCAAAACTTAAACATCAAAACACATCAATCCATCAATAGTTTTTAATTAATAACTGAGACATATGCAACTACTGTAGCCTACTTTTTGACGATTGAATATAGCAAACATATCCTTATGTTATTAAAATAAACGACAATTTGTCACAAAATTGACAGGAGCCGAACAGAGTGGAAATCAACGGCTAAGCTGCGTTCTAGAATCTCCAGAAATAAACCACAGGGGAAATAACTGAAATTTAACCAAAATCCTAAAAAAAAACTACCCCAAAGGACTTAAAACACATCTAAACCTCATTTGGAATCTTACAACGTTCATTTGGGTTCATTGTACCCTCTATTTATTTCTTTTGGGTTCATTTGGGTTATTCGTATAGGACCGGGGCCCAGTTTTCGCTTAAGTTAGTCTAATTCGATATTTTCGTAATATCAATGCTGAAGCTATTCAACACTGTTAAATGCTTGTTTTCGATCCCAGTACTGTTTTATTTATCAAAGTTACATAAAATACATCTTCCTTAGGCAATTCTTATCTCGCCACTATGTTTTGAGACAAGCCTTGCCACGAATACTCGTTTTTCCTGGCAGAGAAAGATCAAATTAAAATAGCAAAAACGCATAGTCCAATCAAATACGCCTTTACACATATAACTCTGCCTCTTCTGCGGGAGATCATCAAATAAAAATGACCGACAGGCTGGCGCCAACCAATATAAACTACTCACAAAAAGTTAAGGATCACTATGAGAAAACAGGTGAGTGATAAACTCAATGCTCAACTGTCATCCATGTCTCAGTCCAGCCAAATTGTTATGAATTCCTGATCAGCTGTAGGTGGGCGATGATGTGTTTTTGGGGAAAATTACACGGGATTCTCGACTACTGAGCTTTGGTCACAAACAGAAAAGCGGAAACTTGCAAGTGATTCTTCACTTTTTGTGAGTAGTTTACTACAAAGAAGTTCAATTACGTTTGGTAGTAAAGAGTAAAGAGTAAAGGAGTTCGATGCTCCTAGCTTGACTAGAATTTGTAAGTAAAAGTGACAAGGGAGGAATAGAGTTTTACGTCGGGCCTCGCCTTGTCTCGAGAAGATGCTAGTGACTGGGCAATGAGTTAGAGTTTTAGGCCTATTCAATGTTCCCCTTTTGTAGGTTATAGCCAAATACAAGAATGAAATACCTTCTGCTTAGGGAGTGGAAGTTTAGTAACAATGTCAGCATTACAAAAAAATGCTGGGTTTGTCTCGTCGGGAACAAAGACAACAGACTGTCTGAATCTTCCCTGACAGTCTTCCCACCGGCATGCCCTTACTCGCTACGGTTAATAATGCCCGCTCAATGTGAAGCTTTCTACGATCAATTAATTCATTCTACTTGCACTTCAATCACTTGACGACCCGGGAACTGATTCAGCATTTGTCCGAATGGTATCATTGCCGAAAACATCAGTATGCTCTTGTTGTGGTGTCACAGGATCATTTTGCTCATTGAATAAATCTGTTCGAATTCCAAGGTCGTGGGGGTAAAGGTCATTGTTGCTGGTTTTTGAAAACGTTTATTATAACTCTAGCGGCCGTAGTTATGGATGAAGTAAATTTCTTGAACAAATTCAAATTTCACAGTCATTTTTCAAGGTCATTACGGCTTTTTTTAGACAAAGTTTGTCATCGCCCTACCAGCTTTGTTTATGATTAAAATGTCGTGAAAGTTCACACACATGTGTATTATATAAGTATGATTGTAGTAGCCTAGTAGGTCAGCTGATAATGTAGATGCTACTTACACTGAATAGAAGCTCCCATCACATTTGTAGTTTATTGTTATAGAGAATGATACGAAGATTTTGATGTGAGCAAAGCATGCAAAGTGAGTTTGCAGAAGCCCCTGTCGCATTATATCTGGAACATTATAGGTCTGCGCAATATATTCAGAACATTTATAAGAGAAAGTAAAACAGGAAAACATAAGAAACTTTGTTAAAAGATGGCAAAAAGCATACTGTTAAATAGTAATGTATAAATGGTACGCCTGTATTATCGTGTCTCGCGTATCAAATCAAACACTTTGTTTAACTATCTTTACACTGTGACATCAGCGTAGAATCTCTATAGTTCAATACTGCGTGATGGCCATTTCAAGGCATAACATTATGTGTGCAATTATAGCTCAATAGAAGCTGAAAAGTATGTTCAGTTAGTCCAGCCTGTTAAGGGGCTGGAAGTTTTATTAACAATGTCAACATTAGAAAAAAGACTGGATCAGACTCATCAGGAACAGAGACAACAGACTCGGTCTGGAACTTCCCTGGCGGTCTTCTCAGTAATATGCCCTCAAACACGTCACTGTCGATCACGTCCACACAATGTAATGCTTCCTATGATAGAACTATTGGACTTCAATCACTACAAAACCTCCCTCAATTGTTTCATCACCCCCCGCATGGTCATCTGTTTCCTCATCCAGCTCAAACTCATTGCTATCATCACTACTGTCAGAGAAAGTTGTCCACCGAATGCATTGTTAGAGGTATCACGTCCTGGAAAACGACTATTCTCTAGGTGATTTTCCCTTTTCGTTCGGTAATGTTTTCTCCCTTGAAGCAGCCACCTCATTATGCACAGATACATCAGTGAAGGTTCTGCTACTTTTTTTGCGGCCTGCTTTTTGCTTTCCAGCTCCATGTTCTCCTTTTGGCAAAGGTAGCCTATGTTTTTTTTGGTGATACATATACCTCATCCCTTGAAGACCCCGGTACTGATTCAGCATTTGTTCCAATGGTAGCATTGCCGAAAACATCAGTATGCCCTTGTAGTGGTGTCACGGGATCATTTTGATTGTTGAATAAATCTGTTAGACAAGTTCGAATTACAAGATCGTGGGGTAAAGGTCATTGTGGCTAGTTTTTTAAAACGTTTATCATCATTCTAGCGGCCTTAGTTATGGATGACATTTGTACACATCCTTATTAAGTAAATCTCTTTAACAAATTCAAATTTCACCGTCGTTTGTCAATGTCATTTCGGCTTTTTTAGACAAAGTTTGTCATCACCCTAGCAGCTTTGTTTATGATTAAATTGTCGTGAAAGTTCACACACATGTGTATTATGTAAGTTACTTGGACAAGTTCAAACTTAATGGTCGTGGGTTCAAGGTAATTATGGCTATTGATTTATTAAATTTGAACGTCTGGGTCGCTTCTTGTATATATTTTTCATAAACTTATAACCGTTTTACACAACGAAAGTAAGATGCAAATACCATACTGCGAGGGATTTCGTATATATTGAGATGCCTTGGTAAAAAGAATATTTACATATATTTAAGAATATCAAAATTAGCAATACCTGGAAAATCAATCGTTTTATCGTAAAATAACTTGGTTGTTAGGCTAAACAAGCTTTAGTGTTTATTCACATAATATCTTATTTATATTTATAGCGCAATTACCTGCTCTAAGCATATTTAGTATATTGAACCCCAAGTACGATTGTAGTAGATAAGTAGGTCAGCTGATAATGTGTATGATACTTCAACTGAACAGAATGTCAGATCACATTTTAGTTTATTGTTATAGAGAAATGATACAGGGATTTCAATGTAGGGAAAGTTTGCAAAGTGAGTTTGCAGAAGCCCCTGTAACATTATATGTGGTAAATTATAGGTTTACACAATACATTCAGAACATTTATAAGAAAAAAATAAGATGGCGCGAAGCATGCTAGTAAATAATAATGAATAATTGATACGCCTGTAGAATCCTGTCTCTTGTATCAAAACAAACACTTTGTTCAACTATCTTTACACTACATGTGATATCAGTGTAGAATCTCCAGATAGATCAATACTGCGATCTGGCCCTTTTAAGGCATAACATTATGTGTGCAATTCCTATAAATTAGCCTAAAGTATTGCAGTTATAAACTTGTTTCCAAGGGCATGTAAAATCCTGAACTGTTGTTCGCAGACAGAATATATTTGTGAAAAAGAAACACTTGAAAATGTCTTGATTTGTGTTTAACGCCGTGCTCAAGGTTACTTCACTCATATGAAGGCGGTGTATTTCACAGAAAAGCTACACCAGCACAGAATTACGAAAGGTTATGTTAATAATGCTCTGTTGACAAATTACTGTTCCTCCAGAGATACGTTAATATGGTCCTGCTAAAGCCTAACTACTCTTATCTCAGAGGGCCCCGGCCTGGTGAGTGCAGATAATAAGTTCTGTGCAATTGAAATGATTGATAACAGGCTTGCTCTCCATAATGTGCGTATTGGCGTCTGTAGAAAACAGTTTTAAATAACATTAGATTAGGTTAGTAGTATTGTTAATATAACATGAAAATAATATTTTAAACCTCCGTAATCTAGTTCACAATTCTAGGCATGTGTTTCAACATTAAAGTCTGTAAAATGGTTCGTTTGAACGTTCTACAATATCCGTAAAACCTTTACAATAAGTTTACGTTATTCAGATGTGATATTATCATTAGAGGGGCTTTAATGGATTTCTTTAAACACAATAGATGTGGAGTCAAAAATAGATTTGTCAGAAACACGAGTTTTTTGTTTCTGTTAAATAACTAAAATCGATGGGTTCAATAATTCAGTGAGCTATTTTTATAATAGATTTAGAAACCTTCTTGTAAGAACATTAATTTAACTTATTTGATCTTATGATAAATTGAACTGCTTAACCATTATTATTTCTCCTGGCCATCGATAAAATCAGGACTTATCTTATTAATAGCATCAGCTCGGCGTACCGGTACTATCTTCAGTCGGTCAGTAGAGCAGACTTCGCCTTGTTGCATTACCATTAAATTGGTAATTGGTAGCCATCAAATTGATACCATCCAATGGCGCATATTTGATAAATACTGGTCTTCTTTACATCTTGTATTTACCGTGTAGTATCACGGGTCACAAGATCGGATATGCCTTATCACATATATTTTAGAAAGACTAGTTATGTTTGTTTATTTACATAATTGTAATGTGCAGATATAAAAGTCAAAATCAATTCTACCGTATGCCTTCAAAACAAATAATAAAGTAGTGTCTTGTGTTGTTCCTCACATTCAATATCTGGCTAAAAGTAAATAATTTACTGACTTGGATTGTGTGCATGGCAAAACTACTCACTGCCCCTGTGATTGTTTGCCTGTTATTACCTCATTCCTACTTTTACTACTGTTTTATATATACAATTATAGACAAACACTACGATAAAATAAATTAAAAAATAAAGTGCTTCATGAAATGTTATAAGTCCCTGAATTATCTTTAAAACTGTTGATGTGTTGTGGGTTTTTTTAAATACAATTAGTTAACGGATATATGTGTACAAATTTGAATTGCAACAAAACACACGTTGACTTTATCAGTATCCTAGAAACTCATGCTCTTATATCAAGGTTGATAGTTTCAGAATGTTCATGTCAACTTGATGTCACTCTTACGGATTGCACATACTTATTATTATTTTGACCAATAAAAACTGTCGATTACAAACAAATAAATTTGTGTACGTTGTTTCTGTAATGTGAAACCAAATTTAGATTCAACACATTAATTTACCTTGGTACATTGGTTTCTCCACTTTCGGCGAATATGTTATCATTGAATGAGGTTACTTTACTATATAGTCATAAGCAGTCCAGATGAAAACGGAAAGACTCGTCCAATGTGTTTGTTAATCAGCTTTTGTCAGAATTCTAATAGCACTAATATGTTAGAATCATTAACTCAGTAAGCCAGTAGCTCAATGATTTGGCACAGTAACCTCGATACGTACAAATCTTCCAAATTATAGACGTGAGCGCCGATTTTTCCCCAAGTAGGTCATAACGGTCTACTAGTTAAGGATAAATCTTCCAATCTGTCGGCTTGCTGTAGGGGATAATGGTGTCCGTTCAGGCGACCTGATGGTTGATTTAAAGGCATAATACGACCTTTTATTACTGGCGCATTAATGTAAGTTTAGATCGAAGACTTATTGGAATAAAACTTTATACTTCGTTGTAGGAGTTCATTGCTGCCAACCGCTCCTGGGATTCCATTGGCCAATTTCCCCCGGCAACAGAACGAGCACGAGTGGCTGGAGAAACGTCTGTAACCAGTGATTACATGCAATCCCCGAATAGCTTGTGATGGCATGTTCAACGAATACTGTAAACTGAATTTTCGTTTATTCGAAAAGGGTTTTCACAATGCATCAGTGTTGACAATTTATCATAAGAGGCGAACCTGTTGCAATACCTAAAGTTGAACTATGTGTACACTGCAGTTGTATTTTAAAGACACATACGCTCTCAAAATTCGCTTTTTCAGTAAATTCAGACAGCAACGATTTAAGCGGTGTCAAAGTTAGTTCATAAACTAAAATAATACCGCAAAAATGAAAATTATTTAATGTGTACTTATCGTGTATGAG